>VXCM01003214.1:115229-142018 GCA_014773175.1 Lucifuga dentata | reverse complement strand
ACTGACAATCATTTCCCAAAGGATAAAACCATATTTCTGCTTTCCTGATATTTTGCAAAATCTCTTTAATCTTTCAAAATCAGATATTCAAGCAATACATCTACCTTAAAAATCCATGTTTCTCCTGCTAATAGTTAAACAGCCTTATGAAGTCACAATCATTTAAATTTTTCCATAAATGCAGGTCTTCTTTTGGGACTATATTCCATGGAGGCATACATTCACTCCATGCTTTTTATTGTGCTTAAACACTAAAACTATGTAACATCCAAAAAAAAAACCTGAATACACGTCTTGTTCATGATGATGGATTACCTATCCCAAGAACGTTTCAAGTATCAACAAGTTGATTTTAATAGTGTACCAGAATGAACTGAAACCAATGGAGGTCTGGAAGGTAGGAAAAACAAGTAGTATGCTTTGGTAAATGATTGTCAGTAATGTTACATGTATGAAAATTTAATATATTAGGCCCAAACATGCAAAATGGGNTCTGGAAGGTAGGAAAAACAAGTAGTATGCTTTGGTAAATGATTGTCAGTAATGTTACATGTATGAAAATTTAATATATTAGGCCCAAACATGCAAAATGGGTGGAATGGTCCTTTAAATAAATCAAAACTCTCAAAGCTACTTTTTAAGAATCAAATGAAAGACAAGTGAAACGTGGACTTATAATGTATTTTTTTATTTGTGGTATTTCTCAGACAAAGGATTTGTCCCCCCCNCCCCCCCCACACACACACACACACACACACACACACACCCTGGATTCCAGTCATGTTTGTTCAACATGAGCTCCTGAACCAGGTCTGCACAACAGTGGATTCATGTCAGGCATCAGCTCATCATATTTACACAGGCCCCTGTTTGCTAACACCACTAAGATAGCCACACACGCAAGCATGGACACACACACACACACACACACACACACACACACACACACACACACACACACACACACACACTGAGTCAGTCGGTCAGATCAGACAAACAGCACAACAAGAAAAGCCAGCGAGACGGAACTGGACACAGAGCATTTGAAAGTGGATTTCACTCTGTGGGACTGAGAGTGTCTTTTTACCGGATCACACTTATCATCACTCTAACAACACCAAGCAGATGAAGAAGAAATACTCTTCATCATCAGCCTTTATTTCATCTGGAAGTAACACTGAGGACCAATCCTCATTAATGATCCTCATTGATGTTGAATTTTCAAAATTTTCATGTTCGCATCAAGAAGAGTTTGAAACAGTTAAACTATTAAAAGAAGCATTAAAGGACCATACCACCATTTTGCATGTTTGAGCCTAATTTATTAAATTCTCATACATATAAAGTTACTCATTTCCCAAAGCATATTACTGGAATGGTGAATTAAAAATGTTTTTCCTACCTTCCAGACCTCCATTGGTTTCAGTTCATTCTGCTATTAAAATCAACTTGTTGATACTTGAAACATTCTTGGGATAGGTAATCCATCATCATGAACAAGACGTGTATTCAGGTTTTTTTTTGCATTTAAGTGCAATACAAAGCATGGAGTGAATGTATGCCTCCACTGGGGAATATAGTCCCAAAAGAAGACCTGCGTTTATCAAAAAATTTAAACTACCGTGACTTCATAAGGCTGCGTAACTATTAACAGGTGAAACATGGATTTTTAAGGTGGGTGTATCACTTGAATATTTGATTTTGAAAGAATAAGAGATTTTGCAAAATATCAGGAAAGCTGAAATACGGTTTTATCCTTTGGGAAATGATTGTCAGTAATGTAACATGTATGAAAATTGAATATATTTGGCTCAAACATCGGTATGGTCCTTTAAGGGCCCAAACATAGAGAAAGGAAGGAGGAAGTAAGACAGAAATAAGTGTTGGACAAAGACTTATTACAATAACTTAGACTTTGCTGTTGTCCAGTGTTATTCCCTGTGTTTATTCCCTGTTGACCTATTTCTAATTATAATCCTGAGCTTTGGGTTTTGGATGGAGAAGCATGGCTTGATCAGGGACGTGTTTTTAAATAAATGTATTTTAACACATGTAAATTTAGCTAAGAGACAAAAAAAAAAAAAACATGAAAGAAAATTATGATATGTCTTACAAAAAATTCTTTAGGAGTGTGTGTCTGTGTGTGATGGGGGAGGGGTGATTTCTTGGGGGTTCCGAGCCCTGTCGATGGCGATTATCAGGCCTTTTCAGATAAGCTGAGAGTAACTTGATTATTCCGGCATTCCCTCAGGTTTTCCTGCAATCAGCCGTTTACTTAAAGGGAAGAAAAGGAAAAAGATTTCAATTTATTTCCCCCTGAAGGTGGAATTCAGTCTAATTTAATAATGAGCAGGACGACTTGCTGGAATAAACGCTGAGATGAGACGAGATCTGACAGTGCCTGTTAAAGGACCATACTGCAGATTTTAAGTTTTGTAAGTATATTTCATTTTTCCAAATAATCTGTTTTTAGACAATATGAATGCAGCATGAATGTAAATGAATGACAAATCTTTTACAGCAATATGGTTCATCCTCAGGGAAGCATGAATATTGGGAAGTGAACATTTTGACCTGATGGTGGTGCTACAGCAAAGGGCATCTCTTTCCTTTTCCTATGTCTTTGTTCCTACCCTATTCTTTCCCTTTCTTTCCCTTCTTTCCTCCTTCTTTCATTCCACATCCTCCTTTTCTTCCTCCTTGCATCCTTGCATCATTATTTCCTCCTTCCTTTCTGCCTCTCTTCTCCTTGTCAGATTTTTCTCCTGCATCTCATCCTTCATTCCTTCCTTTCCTTCCCTGCCTCCTCATTTTCTTCCCTCCTTCCTCCTTTCCCTTGCTCCCTCAGCTGTGAATTGAGTGTTAAAGATGAAGAATAAGCGGTAAAGCGCTGATTTAATCAATAAAGCACATTGCGTCTGCTCTCTGGTTTTAAAGAGGAATTTGACCCCAAATGAAGCTGCTGCATAAACTTTTTATTGTGTCACTGTTTAAAAACCTGCAGCTGTCTTTTTTCTTTTTTTGACATGTTGATCTGAAAAATGAGTCTCAGATGGGAATGACCTGCAATTAATTAGTTTTAAAACAATCAGAGGGGAAAGAGATGTTTTTCTGCCACAACTGGCCTCATTATGTTGTCACACATCAGCTTGTCTGACAGGGAGAGAAAATATTTTCACACAGTCCGAGTTAAAGCGTTCACACTCATTATGCTGATGGATGAAACGCTGCTACTGATGCAGCACCCGAGTTCAACTAATTCTGCTCTTTTTACTTTTAATGGTTTATTTTATTTGAGAATTTTTGTTTGTCTTTAAGAAGTTTAAAGGCGGCGAAAAAATCTCCAATACGTCCAAATGTGGAAGCACAACAAAATCTTCAACTTGTCTTATTTGTCTATTTTTGAGTTGTAAAAGCTTTAAAAAAAAAAAAAAAAAAAAAAAACTTTTATGAAAGAAAGTGTAAATAATCTACCACTGCTGTGATATTATTTCAGCCTGTTTTGGGAACTTTCTAGAATCCAAAGTGGTTTTCTTGCTTAACACAGTGATCTGTCTCATTATGTTTTGTTTCCAGATTCCGACATTCATTTCTGGAAATGAGTGTCCTTGTAAATGTCTTTTAATGAATATTTACCGGATATTCATTGATTTCCAGTCAAGTCTCTGCAGGGCCATATCCAATAAAAAGGTTTTTGCCCCCCCAAGGCAAAAAAAAAAAAAAAAATNAAAAAAAAAAAAAAAAAATCTTTGATGTAAATGCCTTTTAGAGGCTTTTTGGTGAGGAAATTTACTGAATGAATTTATATTTTTTAACCCTTTCCTACCTAAGGCATTTACTTCTGGGTGCATACCCAGAAGTAAATGCTTATTACTTTGAATATATGATAAAAGGAGTCATTTACTTTGTACCAATTGATATAAAACCTTTTAAATTGTCAGGAAAATGGGTTGGCTTCAAGTTTAGAGATTCTCAGATTCAACAATGACAATAAAACCACTAAAAAATGTAGGCGAACAGAGGGTTTTATTTCAAGTTATACATTTTCAAAATGTTTATTTCAGGAACACAACAAGCCAGCTCTTTGGATTAACGTTTGTGATGCTGCTAAATGTGTAAACTCTAATTGCTGAAAGGTTCAGAATGATTGAACATACAGTATTTTTTGAAAAGTTATGGCATTTGGCACTGTTGCTGTGATTATAAAACATTGTGAAAGTTACATAGGAGACCTGAGCCATCTTTTAGCACATCTTACACATGGGGAACCATGCCTCTTGCCATGGGTACACAAAAGCTGATAGGGCCACTGACCCATCAATCAAATCCTCTGCTAGTCTACTATCCAATAACAGAGAGGGATTTTAAACTTCAAACTGCCCTTGGAAGTTACGTCATTGAGCAGTGACGAAGCTACTACTTTTTAGCTTTGAGGCTATGTTGTACTTTAGTTACATTTATCTCAGGATGGCGTGGTCATAAAATGTCAGGTTTGGGTTTATTTTGTTCAGGAGAAGCTAAGCTTTCTGTAGATATTCATACATCTCCATTTTATTGAGAAATGCTAGTATAAAATTGTGAATGCTACATCTGGGGTGCTGGGCCCAGCTCCAGGCCATTCTGGTTTTAAAGGGTTAAGCTCATTGCAGGATTTATTGTCAGAACCCTCTGAAGTTGTGATCAAAAAGACAACATTTGAT
Source organism: Lucifuga dentata (assembly GCA_014773175.1). Taxonomy (NCBI): domain Eukaryota; kingdom Metazoa; phylum Chordata; class Actinopteri; order Ophidiiformes; family Bythitidae; genus Lucifuga; species Lucifuga dentata. Next base: position 137,318 of record VXCM01003214.1, on the reverse strand, counting down.
TTTAAAAAATTCTCTCAAACTTCCTCGTAGAAAGTTCTACTTGATTTTAGAAAATTCTTAATTCTGGAAAATGCAAATAAAAATCTCTACATAATTTTTGACAAACCTGAAAATGACAAATGAGGTCTCATAAAAAGATGTTTTTCATTTATATGTTTGAGTGTGAGGGACTCCATCAAAAATGGCTGTTTGATGAAAATCTGAATAACAGACGAAATGACTTAATAAGATGCAGATTTCTTGCTGTGTTAAAGTTCCTAAAATGTCCCTAAATTATAAAAAACATGAAGTCATACTGGGAGTAAAGCGTGTGTATGTGTGTGTTTGAGCTCATGTGTTAAATGAAGGTCTGTGTATGATGAACAGATGGTCGACTCTATTTTCGTTGATGCTGTTTAACCTTTACTCAAAATAAATGAAAAGCGACTGAACCATCTGTTAGTAGCTCCAACACCACCGATGTTATCACCAAAACTCCAACATGCTCCAACATGCTCCATCAGCCTCCACGCTTCCTCCAAAAACACGTGGAAACTTTACACAGCATGCAAAGGTTAGAGATGTGAAAAGTTCAGAACATGGAGTCTATGGAGGAATTAAAAAAAATGTTTGTTGTATGAAAAAACACAGTTATTAAGTAAAACTCTGACATGTTTCTAATGGTTCAGGACTTTAGTGTGTTTGGTGAAAAGCTCATATGTCCAGTTTTGGGGGATTCTCACGCTTTCATATCACTTAGAACACAGAGAACTAAACTAAATGTGGAAAAGTCTGAGAATTGTCAGTTATGATGTTGATCAGTAAACACAAAGTCTGGAGATTTTTATCTTTCCAGCATCATAGAGCAAATCTCATTTCTGCCATTCAGGTGAAACAGCACTGACAGATTTGTGATTTGGATCTTCTCGATTTGGACAGGATCTTCTTGGTTTAGACAGGATCTTCTCGGTTTGGACAGGACCTTCTTGGTTTAGACAGGATCTTCTTGGTTTAGACAGGATCTTCTAGGTTTGGACAGGATCTTCTTGGTTTGGACAGGATCTTCTCGGTTTAGACAGGATCTTTTTGAATTTATGGAATCTTCTTGGTTTGGACAGGATCTTCTTGATTTGGACAGGATCTTCTTGGTTTAGACAGGATCTTCTAGGTTTGGACAGGATCTTCTTGGTTTAGACAGGATCTTCTTGGTTTGAACAGGATCTTCTCGGTTTAGACAGGATCTTCTAGGTTTGGACAGGATCTTCTTGGTTTGGACAGGATGTTCTTGATTTGTATGGAATCTTCTTGGTTTGGACAGAATCTCCTGCGGTTAGACAGGTAGCTTCATCTGCCTTGTTATTCTTGCACTGAGTTTCTTAACTGAGCTCCTTCTGTATGTTACAGCATCACACAGACTGTAATGCTGCACATAACTCTGTGGATTGCCCTGTGAATTGTTCTGCGAGGAGCTTTCTGCTGATCATTCTGTGGTCCATCCCGTGGATTTTTCTGTAGATCATTCTGTGGATCGTCCTGCATTCTGTGGATTGTTCTGTGGACCATCCTTCAGTTCATTCTGTGGATCATACTGTGGATTATTTTCATAGAAGACTTCACTGACTTCTCTTTCCTCTCTGCCCTTATCATCTTCATCTGCACTTTTGTCATCCTCTTCCTCCTTTCTGACTGTCTTCTGTATCCTTTGTGTCTTTGTGTTGTTGTCTTTTGTCTTCCTGTCAAACATTACATCACAATAACAAACGTGCTGTTGGAAGTGGAACAAACTGTAGTTGTAATGGGATTATTTTCAGACAGACAAAAAGCTTCATGTTCTCTCTGTTCTCTGCCTGTTTTCTCTTCACTCTGTTATTGGATTGTCACTTTAATTCATCCAGGCTAAAACATGTCCTCCCACCTCTTCTTCTTCTTGTTTTTGCTGATAGACTGTAGGCAAAAGCATATTTGTGTCAGTCGAGTACAAAACATGTTGCTTCGGGATGTTTCCAGACTGATTTTGCAGAGAGTGACAGTGAAAATAAAATCCGTTAAGAAGTAAATAATTTGTTGTTTTGTTTTGTTTTTTTTTCTTTGAGCCCCCCAGCAGCAGCCATGCCTGAGCCCTGAACCCTCCTAATCTCCTAATAAGATTAGAAAAGTGAAAACTTGTTTGTAGCTATAGATAATTACGTGTCTGGTCATGTCACCGAATCGCCCTGAGTGGACTGGTTTACGGTTTCAGGTTTAAACAGTGTCAGACATGCCTAATGGATTTCAGAGCGCTGAGGTGAAAGATGAGGAAGAGGAAGATAAACCTGTGAGAGTTTCAACACTTCTGAGTAAAAACAGCTGAGGGCAACTGTCAGTCTAGGGGGGGGGCGTTCCATTTCTCTAAAGGCGATTCCTCCTTTTTCCTTTGCCACCTTCTCTTCCTTTTTTTCACCACAAATTGTTCACTATACAGTCTTTACTTCTCCTTTCCTATTTCCTCCTTTCTTTCCCTAATTCCTTCAATGCTTCCTTGCCTCCATTTTTCATTCCATTCCATACAGCCTGTTTCTGTCTTTCATTACTTCCTCCTTTGCTCCTCTACCCTTTTTCCCGACTTTCTTATTTCCTTCAGTAGTTCCTTTTTCCTTCCTGAAATCTTTTTCTATCTCTTGTATTCCCTCCTTTCCTCATTTCCTTTTTAACTTATTCTATTCTTTATCCTTATATTCATGCTATTCTTTACCCTTAACATTGTATATTTTTTATCTGCATATTTTAACTTTATATATTTTATCCTTTAGCCTTATTTTATCTTTTAGCTTTGTATATTTTTGCACAGTGGACCAAGTCACAACAGAAAACATTTCACTTCCATTAACACAATCTGTATTATGGGTATGTGACAAAGAACCTTGAACCTTGAACCTAACTGCTCCTTTCATTTTATAGTTTGAAAGAAAAAACAGTAAAAAAGAGTCAGTGTTGGGCAGAATGCTTTATTTTTTTATTTTATTTTTAATTATCACATATTTCTTCATCTTCTTTATTATATCACAAGGTGTCTAAAGGTTACTTTTCAGTTGTCAAAGCTTCTGAATATAAACAATATTGAGGGTAATTTGACCAAGTATGTTTTGTCTGTTTTTCTGTGGTCGCAAACGCTATCAGCAAGCGCCTCAAAGAAAATGGAAAAATTTACATGCAATCTCTATTTTTTTCCCCCTCTCTCTCTCCTGAAAGGGTTTCTAACGTGCTGCTTGAGAATCTTCCTGTCGTCTCTCAGGATGCTGCCGCTCACCGTAATAAAAACACTGAATATTGATTCTGTTATTATTCAAGGACATGTGGACAAACAAGCCTCTGTTTGTGAAATTGGTCTCTGTTCAGCTGCAAGCTGATAGTATGAACTGATATCAGCCTGAAGCCCACAGAGATTTCTGCTGCTCCTCACATCATCGCCTGTTTTATACATATGAATATATATTCTGCTGGGCTCAATTCTTCTGTATTAACACTGTACAGACAAAAATTGCCTGAGAATAAACAAATCTCATGTGATTATACTGTGTATGTGTGCTTTTTTCTCATCAATTGGCTGAGAGAAAAGAAAATGAGGAAGGTTAAGATGAGAAAAAGAAACAGGAATGGTGATCTTGAGGAAAGAGGGGAGGAAGAGAAGGAATTGTAGAAAGATAGGTACGAGGAGGAAGAAACAGGGAGGGAGTCCATCAGGAGGAAGATGAGGACATGAAAGAAGAATAAGGAGAAAAAAGATGAAGAGATGAAGATGAGGAAGAGCAGCAGAGGTGACAGATTAACTCTGAATGCACCACATTGCCTTTGAATGCATCACCCTGTCCATGAACACATTATGTTGTCCCTGAATGCATCATGCTGTTCCTAAACTAACTACAGTGTCATTGATCACGCACGCTTTCGCTGAATTCACAGCACTGTCCCTGAATGCACCATGCTGGCCCTGAACAAACCTGAGTGTTTCTGAACACACTTTACTGTCTCTAAATTCACTATGCCATCACTGGAGACACCATTCTCACTTGGAAAGCACTGTGTCATCCCTGAAAGCATTGCATTCTTCCTGAACGCACCATGCCATCCAACAAAACCAATGTCAATCAATGTCTAATCAATGTCAATATCCAATCACTTCAACTCTGTGTTGAACTGTACACCCAGGCTAATACATTTGGCATCTATGACCTTTGACCTGTGTGTACATACATGCACACACACACACACACACACACACACACACATACACAGAGAGAGAGAGAGAGAGAGAGAGAGAGAGAGAGAGAGAGAGGGAGAGAGGCTAGAAGTTCCCTCATGCTACTTCTCTTCTTTTTTTTAAAGGTCTCGACAAGCTCAATTCTCCTGTTTTTTTTATTTCCCTGCTGACTTTCATTATTAATTCATCAGTCTACAGTGTGTTTGTGTGTGTGTGTGATTATAAACCATGTCAGTATAAATGCACGATGATGTTTGCTCTTTCTCTGATTGATGATCTACAGTGTCTCATCACTCTGAATATGAGCAGCTTCACATTCTGACTGCAGAAGATAAAGTTGATAAAGCAAAACGAGTGTCAGTCCTGCTCTGACAGCATCCTTCAGTTTAAGAGCTGCATTCAAGATCATTTCAGCTGTAAAAATGAAAAAAGTAAAAAGATCAACTTATAACAAGTCATATTGTCTGTTATTGAGTCATAAAAGTTTGATAATGTTGGGTGTCTCTGTAGAAAATTTTATCTGCACCATGCATGAGTTTCTGTTGTTCCTAGTTTTAGAATCCATTTCTGGTTTTCCAGTTTAGGGTAATCTGGTTCTTTTAACAGCAGAAAGACCCTGACTGTATCCAAACCCTCCACAAACCTTTAACAACACTTCCAAAAAAAAAACAAACAAACAAACAAAAAAAAACGCTTCCTTTTCCAGGACTTAAGGTGGGGCCACACTACATGACTTTTTAGACACGGCCAATTAATGCAAGACACACGGCACAGCTGAATCGGAAAAAGATCCAGTCCGCTCAACGCACCACACATAAAGAGCCATCGTACCATAGTAATTTCCAATAACAATAACTTCCCTCGGGATAAATAATGGTTTATCTTATTTTATCTTATAGCTGATTGTTGAGCCTACCTGCAAATCCACAAGCATCCTGTAGGTGGCAGTCATGCACCACATAAGATTGCCAACTTCTATAAAACCCAAGTGAAGAGGAAGGAAGAAGGAGCACAGACAAGAATAGATTATTACTTATTACTACTTAATTATTATTACTGTCTATGCACTAAAACTAGTATGTTAACCTTATTGCTAATAGTATTTCTCAGAGTTACATGGGGTTTTAAAAGTCCAGCCTTTTCAGGATCCACTTCCGTTTGGGTGTCAGGTTCTCCCCACTGCCACTTGGTTTTGGCTTAAGAAGCTGGCTGTATTGGATGCGCAGAGATGCTCATCTTGTTTTCACCTTTTGAACAACAGTTTCAGAGAACTTTCCATTAAAACACAAAGTTAGCCAGTTAATAGCCAATATTCACATTATAAGTCTCACTCTATCCGTCCATAATCACAGAAAAGTAGCTAGTCACTCCTCAGCTGATGTTCCCAGTTTCTCCACAATACACGCCCAGGCTTTCTGCTTGTTGGTTCTGTTGTGATATGTTGGTGCATTTAAATTTAAAAAGGCGCTCCTAATTTTGCCACATATCCACTAGACATTCCTCCATGGCCCCAGACCAGCATAATGCTGACATTTGTTATTTGCAAGACATTTTCACTGCTGCAAAAATTTTCCCGTTATTAAAAAAAAAAAGAAACAAAAAAAGATGGAGGACCGCCGATTATTTTGAACATGTTTCATGTCATGGAGTTGGGACGACTGAGACCGATTTAACACCACATAAACAGATTAATGAGCGTTACGACGCGCCCCAACTAACTTATCAGTTTGACTGCTTAATCGGACATATTAATCCTATAGTGTGGCCCCAGCTCTTTTTCTAAACATAGGCGCTTGTTCATCAGCATGGAGGCATCAGACGTGTTTAGGCTTTCTGAGCGTTGCGTTGCAGCTGGAGGTGCTGCGTTGCTGCACCATCATTGCTTTTTCTTCAACACGTGGAAAGTGATAAGTGGAATAAGGAGACATGAGCAGAGCGTTACCGACAGGCAACTTTAAATGCGTGTTCTAAACAACCTTAATATGAAATACTGTATTACCTGTGTGCATCTTAAGGGCCCTGGGCTTTAACTGGTGGGTATATTGGGATATTACCTCCACAGCCAGAGATCATTACACCAAACTTTAAATTCCATACTTAAATAAATGGTCAGGATTATCAGCCTTAATCGTTCTTTTATATTTATTTGTAATGTATAATTTTTTACTCGGTTTTTAACAATGGCAGGCCGTGTATTTTACACCTAGGCCTTCAGTGCTATCCTCCCATAATTAAACCACCTTCTAATAACCTCACNCGTGTATTTTACACCTAGGCCTTCAGTGCTATCCTCCCATAATTAAACCACCTTCTAATAACCTCACCATGAAACTAGGACTATATGCTGCTGTTATTCAACGTAACCAGCCCATATTCACAGTGACAGTAACCTTTATCAAGTGGAATAAAGTGATTTAACACGAAGATTAACACCTATGACAGTTACAACACATTAACTGCAGAGACATGAATAGGATGTGGCATTATTACGCATTATGACAGGATGCTGCATCACATATAAACATGGCATAGCCTAAATCAGTGTCATTACCAAAGAAACAAGAACAAACTCACAACAACCATCACATTTACTCATACGACCAGCAAGTAAGCAAAAATGCTGTAAAACACAAATAACACAATCAGATTCAACAGGCTTCTCCACAGATTCCAGCCACATAAAAATCCATCAGACTTACCAAAGCTGCTCATCATCTGAAGACAAAGTCCATCCTCCTTTCTGTCTTTAGAAAGAGTTTAACCACACGGCTGTACATTATCAGTGCGTTTCAGTTCCGAAATGTGAAAAAAAGTGTTGTCAGTTAATCCATTTCTTCTCCTCCTTCAGCCATTGTGTGTTAAAAAACAACAGGGCTAAGTAAAAATCTAAACAAAAAATCTAAAGCACTATATCTAAAAATCTAAACATCAAGAAAGAGAGTTTAAATAAACATTAATGCTCCATTACATGCTAGCTAGGTTTACTTGAGTTAACTAAGCTAACTGGCTCTCTTCTTCTTCTGATGAATTTCTGGCAGGCTGTTTAGCTGTTAGCATAATGCTGTACTCTGATGACGTAGGCCAAGGCCAGCTAGAAGGCTCTGATGTGTGAAAGAATACGCCCAACGTGGCAAACTCGAAATCTGATTGGTTAAAGAATATGACAATTAACAACATCATCCCAGGCCTCAGGCTATTTATTTTTACCCGGAGACAGTACAGGTGGACAATCTGATTGGATAAAAGCTCTAATTTCTATGAGCTGCGCTGGAAGCAGTGCAACTGAGGGAGAGAGTACCAATGAAATGGCGTTAATAACAAAACTGATGGGAAAGAACTTTGTAAAATACATATAGCATTAATTATAATATATATTAAATTATAAAAATATAATTTGATGATTCTGACCATCTCTAGGCCTGCAGAGAAGGCTTTGCTGGCCCTGATGGCCCGCCACTGGTTTTTAGTGCAGCCTATCCCTTAAATAACATTTACCGTACCCTTGAATTTATAAAGTTCCCTCCCAAACAAAAGGAAGCAGGGAGAGGAAATGATTGCCAAGTAATTGATTACCTGTCACAATCTCCCTTGAACGTGCTTTGTGATGTGTCTGCTCCTGCTACTGTGATTTTATTGGTGAAACGCCTCCAAGCGTGCAAGAGAAAATGATTGCATGTTGCAAATATCAGCTCGCACATCACAAATTTCGTGAAATGAGGCCCAGGACCCTGAGATTGAGCTCTGGTCTGGACTCATTGTTTGGACTCTGGAGTGGTTTGTTTGTGGTGTAAACATGATCTGAAGTAGTTCAAAACCAACTATTAGGCAATTTCTTGATGTATTTATTGATTGAGAAGCAGAAAAAGTTTAGGTGCTCATGATTAACATTCAGTAAACTCCATCTTTGATTAGCCACCACAAATCAAACAGATGCTGTTAAAGGTGGTAACACATCAATGTTAGCTAACATGTGTTCAGATGATGAACACATGTTCAGGTTAGTGTGTGCTTGTATGTTGTCAGCATGTTGCCCATTCTCCTGTTCAGCATGTGAAGGCAGCACGTCTTCTTCACATCATGTGAAGCAACATGTGGTTTTCCACACGTTGTCTTGAAGTCAGATTCAGCTTCTGCTGCCATCGTGTTTGATATTTGACCCAAACGACGACAATCAGCAGGCGACAGTTCAGACCAGAACAAACATACTAAACTGCATTAAGGTGGGGCCACACTGTGATTTTTTTGCAATCAGGAACAATTACAAAAAGACTGGCTGTGCAGATTTAATGACTGAATCTTGGATGACGCAAAATGATTTTCAGTCTCTTGTGCCCACACACATAACAGCTGTCTGACGAAAACAAATATACAGACTGAGAACAGGCGGTCATAGGTTACAGCACTCACCAGATGAATGCTTCCCACGATACCGTTACACCATAACAAACATGGATGCTGTACAGCTTGCAGCTGTTTTTGTCTGTGCAGCGATTTCCTCAGTGAAAGAGAAAAGTAGAGAAACATAGGAAATGGTGTAAGCCGTGGATGGAAAAGGGAGTTGGGCAGCGTGGGCTGTATTCGCTGCTGGAGGTGAGTACGTTTAATATGCATGTCATGTTAACTTTAACTTCCTGTTTCTCTTTTTCCTTCCTCTGTCATGTCACCAGCTGATGTTTTCACTGGCTGTTGAAAACTACGGAGTCTTTCACCTGCGTATACTTGTCAACTATCAAAAGATTTGGCCTGATAAATTCAAACACGTTTGATAGAATCGTGACCTAGCTGACTCAGATGAGCTTCAGACAGATTTGGATCTGTCACTTGCTTACGGCTACAACTCAGCAGCGTGACTGCCTTCAGCTGCCCTGACGACCCTGGATCTGCCCCATTTCTAATCGTTACCAATCTGCCTCCAAAATCACCTAGTGTGGCCCAGCTTTACTGAGAGGAGTTACTTCAGGCGTCCAGTATTTCTGCCTGATCAGTTCACTTCATTTCCTGCATTGTGAATCAACAGGAGCTCGGCTCTATTTCAACACCAGGATTAACATGAAACTGAAACCTGGCTTCACTACTTTATTATAACAGCAACATTAGAGCAAACAGCCTTCAGCAGAGGCCATATATTCCTCTAACCCTCCTCCTTCATTTTGTTATGGTGCCCACAAATCTCCACATTTCCTCCAGCTCATGTTCAGTTTTCACACAGTTCACATGGAGGACATTTTGGCATTTTGGGCCTCTATTGTGCTCGATAACAAACCCTGAAGCAGGTATATTCAGTAGGACAGACAGTCGGAGAGCAGCGTGACGCTTCGCCTGCTTTGGCTTTTTTATCGTCCTGTCAGCTGCTGGCGGCAGCTACACTCAGGTTTTTTGGGGGGTTTTGATGTGTTTCTGGTTTTCCTTCCTGTCACAGCCTGCAGGTGAAGTGTTCAGGCCGCTGTCTTTACCGCCGCATCAGCATTACATGAGGTGTGTTTGGGACGTGTGGGATATTTCAGCACTGTGTTTCTGTTTCACCTCCAGCCTGAACCGCCGCTCGCAAATTATTCATGTGGTGTCACGTCAAGGAGCTGCTGCTGCTGCATCTGCCTGCGGGGACAGCAGTGTGTGTGTGTGTGAGTGTGTGTATATACAGTATGTGTGTGTGTGTCATGTATATTATGCAAGCTTGGGTATTGAGTAAAACTGTGTGTTATACTGTGTGTGTGTGTGTGTGTGTGTGTGTGTGTGTGTGTGTGTGTCTAGTTGTAATTCCCACTCCAAATCAAAGTCCCTGACAGCTGCCTTAATGCCGGCTGCCTCTCAGGTGATGAAGGGCTTGCTGCTCGTCGCCACAGATACCTCCATCAGTAACCCCCACTCCACCCCCTCCTTACTGACGGAGAATCAATCACTTTGTCCATTCGCCGCTCTGTATCCCTGACACTGGTATGTATAATTAAAGTTTATTCCCTCGGACCTCCCAGCTGAGCTCCTTCCTGCGACAGGCTGCCACAGAGGAAGAAGATAAACATGAAATGGTCATATATATTTTACAAAACCACGTCAGAGTCTGAAGCAGCTGACAGCACCGAGCTTCATCAGAGGAAGCTCCATCATTCAGACTGACGCTGACGCTGGAGGCGCTTCACTTTTGTCTTTTTTTATCAACATTTTCTACAGTATATTCCTAAAAACGAAACTCAATCAAAATGGTATCATATGACAATCAAGTAGAATCAAGTTTTCTTTTGTAAAAATATTCAAACTTTCTGAAATAATTTGTTTCTAGATTTTTCCTATTATAATCTGGTAGATTCTTTAGAATTTCTAGAATTTTCTAGAATCTTCTTCTTTCTTCTTTTCCTTTCGGCTTTCCCTTCAGGGGTCACCACAGCGAATCATCTGCCTCCATCTAACCCTATCCTCTGCCTCCTCTTCTCTCACACCAACTAACTTCATGTCCTCTTTCACTACATCCATAAATCTCCTCTTTGGTCTTCCTCTAGGCCTCCTGCCTGGCAGTTCCAACCTCAGCATCCTTCTACCGATATGTTCACTATCCCTCCTCTGTACATGTCCAAACCATCTCAGTCTGGCCTCTCTGACTTTATCTCCAAAACATCTAACATGCGCTGTCCCTCTGATGTACTCGTTCCTGATCCTATCCATCCTCGTCACTCCCAAAGAGAACCTCAGCATTTTAGTCTCTGCTACCTCTAGCTCTGCCTCCTGTCTTTTCCTCAGTGCCACTGTCTCTAAGCCATACAACATCGCTGGTCTCACCACCGTTTTGTACACCTTTCCTTTCATTCTTGCCGAGACTCTTTTGTCACACATCACACCTGAATTTTAGAATTTTCTAGAATCAAGTAGAATTAATGTTTTTTTTAGATGTTTAATTATCAGTTGGTTGATGTTACCAGAGTTGCCTATTTTCACCCCCAAAATACATCCAGGATTTCACATTTTTGTAACTGGTAGACTTGATTGATTACTGTAGCATATGTTTTACTGATTACTGTGCTCAGTAATGTAGTTTTCTCTGGTTTAAGTTCTGCTGATCTGAAAAAAAAAAAAAAATAAATAAAAATAAACACCTATCATAGCCTCATCATAGAATTCCTATTACAGTAATACCAGGATCGATTTTAAGGTACTCCTTCTCACATATGAAATACTGCATGGCCTGCTATATTTAATAAACCTCAGAACTACATATGTTCCTCCATCCTGTGCAGCCATCCCGCCGGTGCCCGATGCTGCAATCTAGCTTGGAGTACTTTTGTGTATTTGTACTTTGCTGGTAAATACTTGCATAAACATCAACATATTATGCATTAATAAAAATGTTAGAGTTTCCTCTATCAAACATACAAGTTGATTTTTCAATAAAAGTGTCTGGTGTAAAGAAAATAGGTTATTATGTCGGGCCAACTCAATCGGAAGTAGTTTTTAAATAACTCCTTACCTTTAAACCAGACTGACATCCCAGAATCTTGAAAAATCTACATATACTCCAACAAAAGAGTCTAATGTCATATTTAGACCATTCCTTTTGCTGTACTTGTAATCCGCTTTGACTGTCCACAAACATCTTTTGTCGAGTGAAGACGTATTACTCAGACACCAGAAAAGTGTCATCTATAACATGGATCATGGTGGCCATTAGGTTTTTTCACACAGACTGAGCACTCTTCTTTTGTCAGTTAGGATCTTTGGAAGAAAAGAAGCCATCTTGGAGGATTCTAGCATAAGGATTGGCTATACTGGGTCCTGAAANTCTTTGGAAGAAAAGAAGCCATCTTGGAGGATTCTAGCATAAGGATTGGCTATACTGGGTCCTGAAACCCAACCAGGCAGCCTCCTTCGAAATAAACACAGCCCATCTTGATTGACAGGAAAAACTGACCAGTTGCCAGGCAGAATTCCCGTGATTGACTGATCATTTAACCAATGAGATAAGCTTTCTAAAAATATATTGGGTTGCTGGGTAAAGTGTCATTGCTGTCATACACTGAGACACAGAGCCCAGCTTTGGGCAATTAGTATAACAAAGGGGGTGGGGGGGNTGGGGGGGGACTCAAAGTGTGAAAATTCACACTTACAAAACAGCTCACTAAGCATAGACTTTATACTGCATAAATCAAATTAAAACAAATAAATACACACTTTTTCTAAAATATCAGTTGTTTACCTCGTGTTTTTATAAAGGACTCCCAGCAGCTTTTTCTTGAGCTCTGTCTGGATAATTACTTAATAAATTTAACCTACAGAACTCATTTTTTGTGTTGGTAAGTCATATTTTATCTAGGAATTGGTCAGACTTATAACTATTCATCCAGTGCAACTAGAGCTCCACCAGACAACGCCAAAGGCAGCTTTTGGCAGTAAATAAGGTGTTTTTGTGTTTTTGTTTTTTGTTTTTTTTTTTTTTTNTTTTTTTTTTTTTTTTGCAAGGATGAAAATTTACATTTATTTTCTGTGGTTTACTTCTATTAGTCTGGAACAGAGAGCAAATTTGATGATTCTCAAGAAGCTAGAGACTCTGAGCTTTTAGAAGAGCCCAAGCTTATGTATGTACACAAAGGGGCTGAGGAGGTATAGCCATTTTCATTGAGTATGTCATTTTCTGACTTTTTGTCCAAAATAGCTCAGCAGGCAGGCCTACTCGTTATCCAAAGGTCCAAGACAAAATCCTTAGGAAACAGCTTTTTCCCACCGCACTCCTCTTCTTTGGAATAAACTTCCTGCTACTGTAAAAGAGGTTGACTTGCTTGAAATATTTAAATCCCGACTCAAAATCCACCTATTTTCTTTACACTGAGTTTTACCCTCTATAGTCAAGTTAGTAAATAACAGCATCTTATACAGTTTGTAAAGCTTATATAGGCAATATTTGATTGCTGATGAGCTAACTAATGTTGTCTGAACAACAGATGCTACATGGCTGTCATAGTGCTGCCATACACACCAGGGTGTGTAGGCAGCACTATGGGTTAGCCACACTTAGCTCAGCCCAAGCAGATAGAAAGTGGATATTTGATTGATGCATCAATTATATATCTGCCCTCTTTGAAGCATTATATGTGATATTGGGCAATAAAAATAAACTTGAATATGTAGACAGGATGTAAACTCTGTGGTAGAAAAGTGACTAGTCAGCCTGAGTCGATGCTGGTCAGCCTGAGTCGATGCTAGTCAGCCTGAGTCAATGCTAGTCAACCTGAATCAATGCTAGTCTAGCCAGTCGGAGTCAGTGCTAGCCAGCCTGAGTCGATGCTAGTCAGCCTGAGTCGATGCTAGTCAGCCTGAGTTGATGCTAGTCAGCAGTGTGAGTGTAGCTGCTGGAGGAGGCTCAGCATGGATTTGTCATGCTCCTCCCACAGTCACATGACTTTTTACTATTTACCACTCTCCACGTGTATCCTGCTAACATACCATTCTCTTTTTTGGATACAGTGGACCTTCTCACACTCACGTGTGAATGTTTGTGGTTCTGAAGCCCAGCCTTGTCCAGCCTACTGGTCTGCTGTGTGTCTTGTGTCTGCTGTGTGTCTGTTGTGTGTGTCTGATGTATGCCCCACTGGCTCCTCCCCTCAGAGGGCTCTTTTAGATTCAGATGTGCTAATCCTAGGATTACNACACACACACACACACACACACGCGCGCACACACAACTTTCCCCTCAAAAGTGACCATCCTCCCACATTCTGGTCACTTTTAGAGAGACATTCTAGACAACACACCCTATGTCCTGAACCCACCCCTTCAGAACAGACGATCAACAGCAGTCCAGGTAGAGACACACTCACGCACACGCACACACACACACACACACACACACACCTAAACACAGGAACTCAACCACTATGGACTTCACTTGAGGTTGAAATTGTACAGTGAAATTTTATCTTATATATTGTGTTTTCTATTTCATGTCCTTTAGTCTTTTAAAACTTCTCCAGCATTATGCTACTTTCTCACCAAAGCCCCAGGAATCCAGTTTCATGTGCATCATATGTAGCTTCGTACTGAAGCGTAATGAAACTGTGGTGAGCTGACAGTAAAGTTCCTTGTAACATTGGAGGAGTGGACATTCATGTCATGTGACTCATGCTTTGAAGCACCATGGCTATGATTTCATATTGACAACATCCTTCTGGATCCTCTTAGTGGATCATTGATTATTTGCTGTTTAAATCATCCTGTAACCTGTCGTTGTTTTGTGGGTCTTTGTAATTTCCTTGTTCTTTCACCTGTGGTTCCTATTGCTCACCTGACCGTTCCAGGAGAGGGAATCTCTCTTCGAATAGCCTCTCCCGAAGCTTTTTCCATTTTTTAACTTATATGATAAGGTTTTTTAGGGAGTTTTTTTTTTTTTTTTTTTTGTCTTCTCATAGAATTTAGGCTGGTCGGGAGCCGCGGAGGTTAAGGTAAAGCCTTTGGAGACTGTATTGTGATATTGGGCTACAAATAAATTTGACTTGACTTGAATTTACAGAATTACAAACTATAAGTAGTCTGTCATCTAAAACATCTAAAACATGATACACAGTGTTCTGATGATGATAAATAGTAACATTAAAAATTAAATGTAATAATTACACATAAAATACCATAGCTATGTTTTTACACACACACACATATAGCCTATGCTATCACACACACACACACACACACACACACACACAAAATATGTGTCGTGTTTTTTTGTGTTTGTGTACCTGTAAATGTGTACCTGTAAATGTGTTTGTGATGTGTGTTTCTGTGCGTGTGTGCAGACACGCTCAGAAACACACACAGAAATATATGTGTTTCAGCTCAGGTATATTAATGAACATGTGCACACACACACACACACACACACGCATGCACGCACACACACGCACGCACGCACGCACGCACGCACACACACACACAGACACACACACACACACACTCCATCCCAAATGAAAGAGCAAAGACAGGTTTCCTCATTAAGAATGTTTCTAATGTGTGAGCAGATAATTTATTCATGGAAATGAAGTGCTGATTCACTCTGCAGAGTGTGTTTGTGTTATTGTTGCAGCATTATATATGCACAGCTGATTAAAGGACTTTTGATCACCTGTGAAAATTACACATTTAGCAGGTATGTGCAGTAATTAGCTGACGTTTCTCTCCGCTCAGCGGCTTGAAGAACTTGTCTTCCTCTTTCTTCCTCCTCTCAGACGCTCAGCTTTATCTTTTTTTTTTCAGTCAGACTTCACCTTTTGCTCCTGCTGCTTCTTTTTTATTTTTATATATCATTTCTCTGTTTCTGCTGCTGCTGATTCTCTTATTGTTGTTCACCAAACTTTCCAACTGTGTTAGAAAACATCATTATAAGTAAACTTTATGATTATGCTTATAATTATTTTGACCAGAGAGAAGCATGTCTGTTTATGGAGCAGACATTATTAAAACACTGCTGAACTAATAATCTAAATTACTTTAATTAATGCAGAAACTAAATTATTGTCTTTCATGGACTCCATTAATGACAGATATGGATATGAAAGCAGGCCGTCCTGTTCTCTTTTTCTTGGGGATTTGGGTGACCTGCAGACTCTTTTATAAACAGTGCGAAAGTTTTGCCTTCACTTCACAAAGACGGAGAAAATTCATGAAGGTTGATGTACTGAAACTCAGAGACATGCTGACAGACATTTTGGAAACAGGAGGATGGAGAAGGTGGGCAAAATAGGATAAGACTGGATCTGATAATCTCCCAAAAACATGCCAGGCGTTTGCTGATGGACGAGGATAAAATGTGTGTAAGCAGGAAAAACATGAGAAGCCCGTCTGCTGATTTACTGACTCTGACACTGATTGGTGTGGTCTAGATCAGAGGTGCTCAATTACACATCTTAATGGTCCACAAAGAAAATTTCAATAAGACAAAGGTTCATTTATTAAGGTCGGATTGGGATCCTAATTTTTACTGGGAATTTAGGTGTCGTGTGGGCGTGGGGTGCTGATGAAATTACCTGCGCTATCAACTGTCAATCTGATAATCAATCTAATAATACATATGAAAAGTATAATATGCTCAGAGTTCGGAGATAGTTGTGGTTTCAGTCCAGATCTGGATTGGAGTCTGGACTTTGAGGATGACTGGTCTAGATTACTGCAACGCTGTTTTTTACCAAAAATAACTTGAATCTGAATCTCATCATGCAAACATGTTCTGCCTCCAAACACAGACTGCTTCTTCATTCAGAGCTGACTGCTGCTCTTCATGGCCTGAGACCAAGAAACATCTCAGCCTGCGGGTCCAGACTAAAGACCAGAACTGTCCCAGACTCCAGACTGCAGACTAGAACCATTCCAGAGTCCAGACAAAAGTCTATGACCGCCCTGAGCTCCAGACTAAAGATTAGGTCCATCCCAGAGTCCAGAGTAAAGACCAGGACCAGTCCAGAGTCCACATTAAAGCCTAGGACCATCCCAGAGTCCAGACTTAAGTGGTTTCAAATTAACACAACTTTATGTATTTCTCATAAGTAAGTAGAAAAAACTATTTTCTCATCACATTCACCTCTTATTTCTCCTTCCAACAACCACATCACAAATGTCTGAAACCCAAAACCCTGTGTGTATGTGAGTGTCTGTGTGTATTCATGTGTGTGTCTTTGCTTTATTTTACATCTGCCTGTTGTGACAGATGACACCGAGAGGAAGCAGCAGATGTGGTTTTGCTCTGACATCGTAGAGGTGACAGAGTCTGACCCAACATGAAAATCGAGCTTCTGTTCTGCCTGCAGATGCCATGAGATCTCAGCCGAGGAGTCGCTCGATAATGACGACTGACAGGAAACGTCAAAGGTCATGGACTCTGCCGATTCTGACCAAAGATCACAGCGAGGAAGAGGAGAATGACCTGCTGTGATGACAACATCGCACACCAGGTAAAAGAGGCTGAAACATTCCACATTTCACCCTAGAAGAAGTACTGAGATACTGTACTTCATTAAAAATGGGACTACCAGGGTAGAAAATACTCCAAGCAAATTCTGCATTTCAACTTGTACGTCAAACAGTTTCAGAATGGGTTAAAGTAAAAAAGTAAAGTACAGTAGTAAACTACAAGTACCACAAAATGTAAATATTTAAGCAAGTACTGAAGTACTTGGAGTAAATACATAAGAAAAAGTATTTTTGTATTACAGAAAAGATGGTTTGATGTTCCATCATACTACAGTTCATAATATCAGAATGTTTCTGCCTGTTTCACTGCCTGTTATTGCTACGATCACACACACACACACACACACACACACTGCTTGTCGTCATGTGTGTTGCTCTAGTCATAATCAGCAGCTCCTTCATAAATGCTGATTTCTGAGCTGATCTGTTAGGATGAGGAGTTAAAAACAAACCTTTTAGTGTCTCTTAAACCTCTAAGTTAGACTCACTGAGCTCAAATGAAAAACACCTCAGGAATTACATCACCAAAATATTACACACCTGCTCACACTCATGTGTCAGGCTCAGAAATTATCAATCAATGCTTGTTTTCACAGTATAAGAAAATTAGCAAACCATTCACAGAAACTTTTCAATCCTCCAACAGCATAATCCACTTTTTACTGTCCACTCCAGATTATCACAAAAACGATCATCATATAATTAGATTAACCCCAGATTAAATAAAACCATAATAAAAATGAAAACTTCTTTCAGAACATTTAAAGAACCTTTTCAAGGACCCCTATGACACCNCATAATAAAAATGAAAACTTCTTTCAGAACATTTAAAGAACCTTTTCAAGGACCCCTATGACACCATGAAGGACCATTAGAACCTCTTCAAGGACCTTTGAAATCTTCAGTAGGACCATAGGAACCTCCTCAAACCTCCCAGAACGTTCTTTAAGGACTCCAGGACATCTGCAGTGATCCATACTTCCTCAAGGAAGATTATAACATTTTGAAAGACCTCTGGAACCTCCTCAGGGACTTCTAGCCCCTTATGATGATCAATAGAACCTGCTCAACCTGTCCTTCTAGCTTCCTTTAACACTTAAATGCATAGGATGGGTATTTAGCGACCCGGGACCACGTTATGCACCACACCACTAATTCATTCATTTTTTTCAGTTAAGCCTTCAGCCTCCTGGTAATCTTCAAACTCTTTGGTTTTAACAGTTTTATGGTTTCAAATTGTTAAAATTGATGAAAATAATTGTTTTTTTCTAATGTTTTTCTAAAATGCGTATAGAGTCGCTGTGGACCCGATTTGTCTTTTCAGCTTTGGTCCTTAGGCGGCACTGTAGTAGGCACTGATATGATGAACAAACGCTGAAACTAGCAAGAAGAAACTGTTTCTGCTGTAACTATGCTGCTAGCTTACTGCTACAGAAAGATGCTGCAGCGCCGTGTCAGAGCTTCNGCTGTAACTATGCTGCTAGCTTACTGCTACAGAAAGATGCTGCAGCGCCGTGTCAGAGCTTCATGCAAAGCAGCATCGCTGTGATGCTCCGGCTTTGATGACAGATCTATAAGTCATTTAAAAATATAATATAGCAAAAAATGTTTTTTTTTTTTTTTTTTTTNCGGTTGTTATTGTAGCTCAATTTGTGTTGTGTAAGTTATGGGTCTCTAACGATCCGAGGTATGTACGAATGGATGGAAAACAACTCATGCATTTAAGGGTTAAAAAGCCCAGAATCTACCAGTACTCTACAGGAACCTTTCTAGAACCTCCTCAAGGATCTTTTGAACCTCAAGGACTCCAACAATTTATTCAAAGTATCTCTTTAAGTACCTACTCAAGGATTTTTAAAACCAGAACCAGCCATCATCAAGAACCTCCCAAGAAAGCTCCTCAGTAGAACACTAGAACTTCCTGAAGGACTAAGATATGTTATATTCAACCATCAAGGTTTATTAAATATTATTTAATAGAGAATGTATTCCACAAGGATTTATGTTTCATTGCAGACATATGATATTCCCTCACTGAAGTAGAAAGTCATATGGGACACATTTGTTCTCTAACCTTTATTCATTACAGTGAAGGACAAATAGAAAAGACAAAAAATATTTTTTCATGTGAGGGATGTTTCAGATGGCAGAGCTCAGTTAGAAAAACCTGTCGTCCCTCTACCTGCTGATTAAAGTGATGCTGGTTGTTGATTGGCTGTCTCACCTCACTGGTTCATGTTGTTTCCCTGCAGATCTGTGGGTGAGGAGGAGGGGGAGGAGGAGTGGTGCAGGATTCTCTTCTGGGAAGCTCTTGTCTGTTAATTAGTGGCGAGCAGATGGAAGAAAGTCCACATATCACTGGGGATCAATTTCTACCTGAGAAGCAGCAGCGACCCCAGTTTATTTATTTCTTAGCTCAGCAGTACTGAAGAGATGTCACCTCCCAAACGTGCCAGGAGGAGGAGGAGGAGGAGGAGAACCCGGGAAAGTATTGAAGAGAAAACTGAGACAGAGAGATGACTGGAGCGCCTGGTTTTGAGAGTTTTCCTCTGAGATGCTGGGAGACGTTAAGCAGACTGTTGAGTTTAGTCACTTATCATCACTTTGTTTACAGCCATCTGTTTACGCACACACATCTTCTTCCTCTTATCTTCTCGTCAGTCTCTGTGCTCTGTACGCTGCCAGCCATAACCCACGGCCTCCTGCCAAACCTGAAGCCTCGCCCCCACAGCCGTGACAACGGCTGATTTTCTTCCTACTGCACAAAGAGCAAAATTTACTGCAAACAAAAGACTCTTTGGAGGCAGCTGCAGAATCAGCGTTGCGCTCAGTGGCTGTTTTCACTCCATTTAGCAGTTTACTTGCACTGAAACTGCAGAGGAGAAGAGTGCACAGGAAGTGTGGCGCCGCTGCTCACAGCTGCTCCCAAGGATTTTGGGGAAAGTCCAAGTCAAATCTCAAGTCTTCATCAGCAAATTGAAACATTAAGGTGTCATCTATCAGGTTTCTTCAACGGTTCACAAGTCCACCTGCAATGTACCGCCAGAGCTGCAAAAGGATGCATTGCTACGTTTCTTGGATTTAGTTTTGATGATGCAAATGAGCGCAGCTACAGTTGAGGTAATTACAAGAAACTACTGCCAATAATGAGCTGATGCTGATGTTTAAGAGCTAAAGAAAGAGCATCTGATACTGAAATTAAATATTTGCTGAAGACACTATTTTGGAACTACAATTACACACTCCTGCTGTAAAGGCTGTAAAGGCTACAGTATACTTCAAAAGACCTGAGATGAAAGGATGAAAGAACAAGACGGTGAATATTTCTAAAAACACCGTGAGCAGTAAAGCAAAAAGAGAAACAGAAAGTCCAGATATCTGTAAATGAACCTGTGATTCTGCTGTTTTTTTTCTGTCTGAGGACTTAGTAATGTTATCAATGTCAGCAAATGTCTGTACTGTCAAAAACATAAAGAACGTTAAAGAAAAATCCATCCTCAGTCCTTATCTTCATACGAAACCCAGAGCATCATGACAGTCTGAATGATGCTGGATACATGTTGCTGCAGTTTGAAGGTTTTTGTACAGTATTTGAGCAATGAGTCCTAATGGACTAATGCCATATCCATTAGTGCATTATGCCACAAACACAGACTAAATCTCAGGTTCAGGCACAATTTCACCTATTGGCAAAGTGAGTGGAGAATATTTTCAACAACATTGTATTGATAATTTATAGTTGCAGAGTTTNCTATTGGCAAAGTGAGTGGAGAATATTTTCAACAACATTGTATTGATAATTTATAGTTGCAGAGTTTATTTAGCCCATCTGAAAAACACCTCTCAGAAGACTCTCAGGCTCCTCCCCTCAGAGGTTCCTCCTCTCAGATGCTCCTCCTAATGGGTGTGATGTCTCTTAGATTCAACAGTTTTACCTGATTGCCAATTTAAGAACATGATTGGTCAAAAAAAAATCACATGACCATATATAAAAAAACCCACTCGTGACTTCAGATGTACGATGTTAGCATTCTGTTGGTAGCCAGGCCCATTGTAGTCTGTGTGTGATTGGCAAATTTCTCTCTCTCTCTCTCTCTCTCTCTCTCTCTCTCTCTCTCTCTCTCTCTATTTATTTATTTTTATACCAGTTTTACTATTTAAATGTATCCTGTTTTAAATGTTCAGTCTGACAACCATGATGAAGGTCTTGAGCCAAAACATGTGGGTTTGTTTTAAATAAAGTTGCTGGAGTCTTCTCCTCACACAAACCACCCGGGACCCCACAGACCCACAGACCCCTCTGATATTCAGCCCTGAAAACTGAAACCTGGTTGTGTTTGATCAGCAGGATGCCAGCTTGCCCTCTGCTGCTGAGATGATTAGATTTGATTAAAAACTTGTGATTATAAAATGTGAGAGAAAGAAGAAGAAAAAAAAAAAAAAAANAAAAAAAAAAAAAAAAAGCTCAGTGGGACAGACCAGGAAGCAAAATGAGCAGCAGCAGCAGAGAGAGAGATAAAGGATATGACATGGACTTCCTGCTGAGAGAGTGTCCATGATTGCACCATAAGCAGAAGGACGAGAGCATTAAGAGCTCATGGTCAGGATGTCTTAACCTGCTTTAAAACTTTGAGGTGAAATTAATAATAATAAAAAATAAATAAATAAATAAATAAATCATGGTTAATCCACAACATCATGCTAAATAAGTGCTGTAACAATTTAAGCTCAATTATAAAATTTCTCTTAGGTTAATCAGCCCATCATTGTCACATGGCCAGTGCGTTTCTGAAAGGGGGGTGTTTTACACCTTTATCCCGTGTCACAGCAAAACTGGCATGTTAAATCAGCAAAGGAAACTGCTTTAGAAGAGAGGAGGCACAGAAAGCTGCAGCAGTGTCCACACACAAATGGGAGTGTGGTGCACGGGGGGGAGG
>VXCM01003214.1:48753-102113 GCA_014773175.1 Lucifuga dentata | reverse complement strand
AAAAAAAAAAAACAAACAAACAAAAAAAACAAACAAACAAAAAAAAAACAAAACAGTTTTTTGCTTGTCAAAGTAATTTTACTGCAAGTGGGGTATAATGACTGTTATGTCCAAAGCAAATTTATCCAGTTTTGAAAATATGTATTATACATGTTGGTGATTTGCTAATGTATAAAACCATGTGAATCATTTAGCTAAAGATTAGCCTGAATTTCAAAGCTGGCCAGTTTTTTTCTAAAATGCTGGCAATGTGAGCCAAATGCTGCGTGTTACATAGAGCCAGAGCTTCAACTTATCCACCATAAGGCCTGAAGTTAAGTCTCTTAAAGGACCATACCACCCATTTTGCATGTTTGAGCCTAAAATATTCAATTTTCATACATGTTACATTACTGACAATCATTTCCCAAAGGATAAAACCATATTTCAGCTTTCCTGATATTTTGCAAAATCTCTTAATCTTTCAAAATCAAATATTCAAGTGATACACCCACCTTAAAAATCCATGTTTCTCCTGCTAATAGTTACACAGCCTTATGAAGTCACGGTCCTTTAAATTTTTCCNGTCCTTTAAATTTTTCCATAAATGCAGGTCTTCTTTTGGGACTATATTCCCCGGTGGAGGCATACATTCACTCCACAATTTTTTATTGCCATTAAACACTAAAATTACATAACTTATAAAAAAAACCTGAATACATGTCTTGTTGGTGATGATGGATTACTTATCCCATGAACGTTTCAAGTATCAACAAGTTGATTTTAATAGCAGAATGAACTGAAACCAATGGCGGTCTGGAAGGTAGGAAAAACATTTTTAATTCACTGTTCCAGTAGTATGCTTTGGGGAATGATTGTCAGTAGTATTACGTGTATGAAAAGTAAATATATTAGGCTCAAACATGCAAAATGGATGGCATGGTCCTTTAATTAAGCTGTTAAGGTTTATAAAAATGACAATGGCAATAATTAGAACTCAGAACATCTCGTTTATCCTCCATATGAATATCAAAACAATGTACAGATTGATGTTGCGTTGTTAGCAGAAATGTGACTGGAGATGAAGAGACCAAGGTAATTAAATGATGCAAACAATATTTAACATTACATGTATAATTGTACTTATTCATGAAAAACACCCTATATTGCTTTTTTATTTTTTTTCTACCTCTGCCAGTAGTTGGTCAAAGTGGACAGTTCTCCATCCTTTCTGAAACACTGACATGCTCTTACTCCAACATGGTGGCACAGTATGATTGTGCAATACTATTGCAACCCTCCTGTAGTGCTTAAAACATGCAAAACCACTGGTAAGGTCCTTTAAGTCAGTCAAAGCAACTTCCTCAAAAAACACTGTGTTTCTGTAGATCTGTGTGTGTGTGTGTGTGGGCGTGCGTGCGTGCGTGCGTGCGTGCGTGTGTGTGCAGCAGCTTCTCATCCATCACTGTGAATTCAAACAGGCAATAGCTCTGCTGGCTAAGCAAAAGCTGGAGAGCAAATTAAAAACACTCATTTACACACACACACACACACTAAATGTTCATTGTTAACCAGTACAAATCAGCATAAACCAGAATGTTTGCCCTTTCCAGTCTAGTTCTATTAAAGCCTGCTGTTTTGGTGCTGGTGCTTCCTCAGCAATGTGGTGTGTGTGTGTGTGTGTGTGTGTGTGTGTGTGTGTGTGTGTGTGTGTGTGTGTTTGTGCAAGTTGATATGACTGGTTTACAGTGGCAATAATCTCCTTCAAAGGACCATATCAATCATTTTGAATGTTTGAGCCTAATATATTCAATTTCATACACGTAACATTACTGACAATCGTTTCCCAAAGCATACTACTGGAACAGTGAATTAAAAATGTTTTTCCTACCTTCCAGACCTCCATTGGTTTCAGTTCATGCTGGTACGCTATTAAAATCAACTTGTTGATACTTGAAACGTTCATGGGATAGGTAATCCATCATCACCAGGACTTGTATTCAGGTTTTTTAGAAGTTACATAATTTTAGCATTTAAGCGCAATAAAAAACTGCAGAGTGAATGTATGCCTCCACCAGGGAATATAGTCCCAAAAGATAAATTTATGGGAAAATTTAAACGATGGTGACTTCATAAGGCTGCTTAACTATTAGCAGGAGAAACATTGATTTTTAAGGTGGGCGTATCACTTAAATATTTGATTTTGAAAGATTAAGAGATTTTGCAAAATATCAGGAAAGCTGAAATACGGTTTTATCCTTTGGGAAATGATTGTCAGTAATGTAACATTATGAAAATTGCAAACATGCAAAATGGGTGGTATGGTCCTTTAACATCTGTTTGCAGTCACTCAAATATCTGCAGGGTGGAATGTTCCACTGCTTCCCATGTGGGGGAGCATAAATGAAACGGATCAAATCCACACATAAAGTCTGCTGATCATATCTGGACTCAGTGGAAGAAAAGCAGAGTAAAACTGTGAAGGTAATTTTGCAGCCCAGCGACCCGATGACCTGAGTCACATGATCAGCACGGTCACATGACCTCACTGACATCTATTAGTATTTATGACTGTCAGTCAAAGGAAGTGTTTAAAAGCCAAACGAAGAAAGTTTTAAATCATCAGGTCACAGTTTGATTCCAAACATAATGTAACTAGTATTTTGAAGCCAGTAAATAAGAGGAGGACTCATTAAGTTATATTTTAATGTTACTGGTCACATTATTTTCCATTTTCATGTAATTAGGCAACATTTTAAACCCAGTCAGCAACATTCTAAAGCAACATGTGACTTTTTTTAATGCATGATGTAACATTTAACCAGTGAATAATATTTTTACTCCCCTAGGAACAATTTAGAACCTTTTTGTTCTGCTCACGATCACATCACTTATCTTTTCCTCCGGTTCACACATCCTCTCATTTCTCATCTTTCTGTGTTAAAGCTGCTGTGAGAGAGAGAGAGAGAGAGAGAGAGAGAGAGAGAGAGAGAGAGANCATTTAATGACTCTAAACATTATTGTAACTTCAGATATCTTCTTGTTTTCTAAATAGATTCTGAATTAAAAGTCTTATTTGGCGTTGCAGTGAAATGTCTTTAATTCTGTGAGAATGGCTTGCAGACACTCAGGAGCCAATTTGGAGAAGGTGTTTGTGAGGTGATCAAATGCAGATAAGAGTGGCCATTTATGGCATAGGAGCTTTAAAGATCAAAGTGTTACCAAGTCCCTCTAAGGTGATAATGTCTGGTTACCATGGCATTTGGGAGGTCAGAGAAATTTAGAGGTTCTGTTTCATTGTCCTACAGTATCTGTTCTGCAGGCTTTACGACTAAACGGGGAGTCAAGATCACAGCAGGGGATCTTGAGGAGTTCCTGGTTGTGTGAATCAAAGGAAGGATGGGGTTGGAATGTGTATTGTGTCTGTGAAGGGGGACAGTTAGGTGTCTGCGGGTCTTCAGCAGGATTCATGACAAAGCTGTCTGTAAAATCTAGTTATTTCATGCCAGAAAAACATAATCATAGATTTATGAAACTGCAGTTGTTCCAGTAATGCTACAACAGAGAAAGACAAAGACAGAGAAAGACATACAGATACAGAGAGACAGAAAAAAGAGAGATAGACAGGTAGAGAGACAGAACAAGAGAAAGAGAGAACAGGAGTGAGAATGAGAGTGACAGAGAGAGAGAAAGAGAGAGAGAGAGACAAAGAGAAAGAGACAGAGGGACAAAGATATAAAATTTCAGATGGAAATAGTCTAAAATAAATAGTCTGTCTTAACAGTTTTTTAGTTACTCGTTAGTTATTTTTTGACTTGCAGATTCAACATTTCACATGCAACATGAGATAATCATATTTATTTCCTTTCTCTGTTTATTCCTCATCCATGTTTCTTTCTTTCTTTCTTTCTTTCTTTCTTTCTTTCTTTCTTTCCTTTTATACCCTGCTCTTTTTCAATCTTAATTTCTTTCTTTCTTCCTTGCTTTCTTCCACAGAGCCCCTTNAAAAAAAAAAAAAAAAAAAAAAAAAAAAAAAAAAAAAAAAAAAAAAAAAAAAAAAAAAAAAAAAAAAAAAAAAAACAAGGAGAGAAGAAAAAAGTGGCTTTGGATTATTATTATTATTATTTTTATTTTTATTCTTTTTGTTTTACCTCCAACTGATTTTTTTTTCCATTTCCCCTTAGGGGCAACTTTTTTTTTTCTTACCCAAATTATTATTGTTATTATTAGTAGTAGTATTATTATTATTATTATTTATTTATTTTTTATTTTTTATTTATTTTTTTTTTTACACGATCCCTAAGGGGCTCCGTATTCTGCAGTTTCTTTGACGAAACTTTCAACATAGAGGTTTTTTGCTGACAGTAAAACTAACTGTGTACTGTGTACTAACTGTGTACTGTGTACGTGTTTCAGTACACGTGCTCGTACTTTGAATGAGTGAAACATATTGCAGCGTCTACGATTGGTCAGTTCTCCACAGGAAACACAGACACTGAGTGACAGGAAAGTTAAACAGGAAATGTGAATTTTTTTCTCTTTATTAAACATTAGTAAGTACTAACAAAACACAAAAATCAGATACACACAAACACAACATCAACCACACACATGTTGATACACAAACCAAATAATTAACAAAGGAAAGAGAAGCGAACAAGAAGCAAAATGCCAACGCTACAAACTCAGATTACCAGACATACCTCAATCAAAAAAAAAAAACAAAAAAACCTTCCAAATAGATTAAACTGTTTTTTACTTTGGCGTATTAGGGCCATATGAGGTGGAAAAAAAAATAATTAAAAAAAACAAAAAAAAATGAGGGCATTATTTTGAGTTTTTAAAACTGGAAAATTTTCAAGTTTTAAAACTCAAAGATTTGCCAGTTTTAAGAGTCTATGCCAATGATAATTCAATGACATTGGGCTAAAAGCACAAGTATTTCTTTATTGCTAAATCTGATGGAAAAGTATAGTTTAATAAGGTCATGTACTCACAAAAAAAACTCGTAAATTTGTGAGTTTAAAAACTCACAAATTTGCGAGTTTTTAAACTGGCCGATTTGTGAGTTTAAAAACTTGAAATAATGTTCCCTGTTTTTTTTGTTTTTTTTAGTCTAATACTCCATTGTAGTTTTGTCCCTTTTTAATAATTAGTTTTAATGATTCAGTATAGTGTTTTATTTCAATTAAAAACATACTAATTTAAGGAGTTAGAAAATTTTGCTTTATGGATGTGATATTTCCTGGGCAACATAATCAGATTAATCATATTCTGAAGAGAGCGTGGGTCACCTTCAAAATAAGCAATAATAGCCAACACCTTTCATAAGTGCTGCTGAATCATAATGATGACATTCTCGCTCTCTNCACCCCCCCGCTGTTCCTCCTTTCATTCACTTTTATTCCCTAATCTCTTTTCTCTTTTTAGTTTCCATCTTTCTGTAATGGTGTATTAGGATCATATAAGACAAAAATAAAAAATAAAAAACTAAAAAAACCGAGGGGGGACATTATTTCAAGTTTTTAAAATTGCAAGTATTCAAACACGAAAATTTGCCAGTTTTAAAAGTCTGTATACTTATCATAATTTGATGATTTGTGCTAAAAGACAAGTATTTCTTTATTGCTACATCCAGTGGAATTTAATAAGGTCATGTACTGCAGGTATAATCACAATGTGAGGCGGTTTGATTCCTGTTCTCATTATTTTCCCTTTTTCGTTATTAAAAAAAAGTTAAATTATTTAATTTTTTTTTTTAAATTCATTATTCATCATTAAAAAAAATTCTTTATTTTTTTGTTTTAAAATTCACAAATTTGTGAATTTTTTTATTTTTTTTTGCAAATATATGACCTTATTAAATTATACTTTTCCATCAGATTTAGTGCAAAATCATCAACTTATCATAAGCATACACACTTTTAAAACTGGCATATTTTTGAGTTTTAAAAGTCACAAATTTGCAACTTTAAAAACTCAAAATAACGCACCCCCTCATTTTTTTTCATCTTATATGGCCCTAATATACTGCCGTAATCTTTCTGACTCACTGTCATACTTTTTTTTCTTTCTACCTCATTTTGTTTCTTTTTTACCTTTTTGTTACCCCCTTTCTTTTTCTCTCTCATTTCTCTCTTATCTCTCCCTTCTATCTTTTCTGCCTTTTCACATTCTCTCTTTTTAGTTTGTCTGTTTCTCTGCCTTTCCTGTTCATCTTTCATTTTTTCAGTTTCTCTTCTCTCCTTCTTTTCTCCTCAGCCTCTGTGATGTCTCCAGTTTCTATTCCTTTTTATTTTTATTTTTTCCCATTTTTGATTTTCCACTTTAACATGAAGGTTACTGTTGATGACTCAGGCCCTTCTCCTCCTCCTCTGTTCCCTCTCCATCTGTATCCATCATCTGCTCCTTCATATTAAATCCCAGCTCCTGTGACACATGAAACATGACCCATCTTCAAAAAATAAGGACGATATAAACCAGCATGTTAAAAACAAATCTGGCTCTGAATCATGCTGCATGTCGAGGCAGATTTCCAGAAACAGGACGTCTTCAGAGAGAAAACACAAAAATGATCACAGCAGGTGCAGTAAAGTGTTTTTCGGGGGTAGGAGGGGGGGAATATTTCCAGTGAAATGTCTATTTCCCCGTTGGAAGCAGAAAAACGGTGAAAAGATGAAAAGTAAAAACAGAACGAGCCCCTCTCATCCCGTCAGGAAGCACGCCGCCTTCAGAGCGAAGAAACAGGAGGATGATGGAACACAGCCGCCACGTTTTACCGTTCATCCTCCGACTCTTCAGGGAGCAACAGATGAGCAGCTGAAAGGAAACTACACACACACACACTTGTACACACATAA
This sequence comes from Lucifuga dentata, assembly GCA_014773175.1. Lineage (NCBI taxonomy): Eukaryota > Metazoa > Chordata > Actinopteri > Ophidiiformes > Bythitidae > Lucifuga > Lucifuga dentata. Next base: position 95,274 of record VXCM01003214.1, on the reverse strand, counting down.
GTTTGTACCACATTGCTTCTGATGATGTTGTTTTGACTTCCGTTCATTCCCTGCAGCCTGATCCTAACATAACCAAACATCAACCCTGAGCCTAACCGTAACCTTTGACCCTGAAACACACACAAACACGTATACACACACACAGTCAAACAAACAAGTACACACACAATCACATGCACACACGCATACACTCAAATGCGTATATTCGCACAAACAAGTACACACACACAAACACATACACATGCACACACGCACATGCATATTAACAAACAAGTACACACAATCACATACACACACAAGTATACACGCACATGCACATACCCAAACAAGTATACACACAATCACACACACACTCAAACACGTATGCACACACACATGCACATACTCAAACAAGTACAATCACACACACATACACACATGCACTCAAACACGTACAAACACACACAAACACATCCACACACACACGTGTACATGCACACACACACACACACACACTCAAACTAATCAGCATACACACACACATGCACACACACTGTGTATGCGTCCTGTGTTTTTTATGTCACTGTAAATGTGTTTGTGTGATGTCAGTGTCTGTGCATGTGCACGCGTGTGTTTCAGCTCAGTCATATTACAGTAAAGAACACACATCCCCATACACACACATAGATACATGCACACACTCAAACAAACACATACACACATAATCACACAAATGTAAACATTCAAACAAACACAAGCACATCACCTGAAGTGTAGTTGCTGCTCTGGGGGCGGAGCCTAAAACTCCTGCTGTTAATGTGGTTGGTGTGACATGTTGTTGATCATGTCTGAACAGATGAGTCGTGAAGTCTGGATGAGTCCTGATTATTGTGATCAACCTTTGCACGAGTGTCACAATCAGTGTGTATTTGATGTTTAGATCTTATTATCATGAAACACACTCAGCTCGTCTTCTCTTCCTCAGAGGATCAACGCCTCAGAATTCCCGCCTTTCCTTCAACAAACCACCACTGAAGCTGGAAGACTGAAGTCTCCGGTAGAAACGTGCGTGGCAGGAAACCACTGACGCGCTCTCTGCTGTCACGGCGTTGATGGCTGCATGGTTTACAAACGCGCTCCAATTATCGTTGACGTCACGCAGCTCTCACCGTAACTCCTGCCTGAAGCAGTTTAGCTGCTTGTCTCTTTATATCTGACGTTTGCTCGCCACCGTTTCGTCTCATTTCATTTCACCGCACTCGTTTTCTCCGCCTTACCTCTGCTGGCTCTTCTTCATCATTATTGATATAACTTTGTGCCGTTTAGCTTGTTATTGGCATGCTGATGAGATTCCTTTCAAATCATTTGACGTGCAGCACAGCGCCGCCATCATTATTTACATCTTTCATGACTTCTGCTGTTTGTGAACAGTAATCTGAGCCTCCTTTCGCTGTTAAAGCTGAAAGTAAACCGCAGCTTTGCAGTCAAAAGGACGTTGGATGTCCGTTCCTTCCCTTTCCTGTCGTCTTTGCCCTAATGAGTCGACGCGTTTGGCAGCCCAGGCTGTCTGATGGACACACAAGTAAAACCAGCAGATTTTTCTCCTGAGCGGCACACAAACCGAAGGAAAGGAACAATAAATTGTATTAATTTAGCTTTGTTTTGTAGCTTTGGTCCTTCTCCTCCTTCCTGCCAGGAAAGAGAAGACGTCAAAGAGAGGCTGGGTAATGAGAGAGGGAGGAAAGGACATGAAGCGGCGTCTGAATCACGCTTAATGCGCTGTCATCTTCTAACAAGGAAGCACAATGGAGGAGGCTGCAACCTGAAATGGACAGGTAATCTGCCATTCAACCAATCAGCTTTCTGTGTGCAGAGGAAACCGCTCCTCTCTTTTCTTTTCTCAAACTTCTTTTCTCAAATTAAAGGAACATACCATCCATTTTGCATGTTTGAGCCTAATATATTAAATTTTCATACATGTAACGTTACTGACAATCATTTTCCAAAGCATACTACTGGAACAATGAATTAAAAATGTTTTTCCTACCTTCCAGACCTCCACTGGTTTCAGTTCATTCTGGTACACTATTAAAATCAACTTGTTGATACTTGAAATGTTCTTGGAATAGGTAATCCATCATCGCCTACAAGACGTGTATTCACATTTTTTTAGAAGTTACATAATTTTAGCGTTTAAGTGCAATAAAAAGCATGGAGTGAATGTATGCCTCCACCGGGAATATAGTAACATAACATGTATGAAAATTGAATATATTAAGCTCAAACATGCAAAATGGATGGTATGGTCCTTTAAACTCTGAAAAAAAATCACTTTTTAAGTCAGTGTTCTGTATTTGTGTGTCTGTTTTTATATGTCAGTTTAAATGTTCTATAGAAATAAAGATTTGAATTGTCGGCCTGTGGTTTTTCTTCTCTCTTTTCCTTCTCTCAGCCTTTAATCATTTCTTTTCCATTTTTGTCTTTCCATCCAACACTTTTCAAAGCAAAAATGTCACAATTGTTCAGATTTGTAGTAATATTACTGTGGATAATCATGATTCCAAGAGGATGTACCTTCCCATTTTAACGACGCTGTGACTTTCCCTCTTGTCATATACCATGACTCTTTCTTTGAGATTTTTCCTCAATTACATACATCATTTCTGTTTTTTTTTGGAGTCTGACTGTATGTTTGAGGCTGATACTGACATCAATATCTGAGACAATGACTAATAATATGATTTGTGTTTTTAAATAAACTCATAAAACAGTCATTGTAAAAAAAAAACAAAACAAAAAACAACAGTCAATTTTGAACAGTAAAATTCATAAATTTACAGGAATTAAATATGCTAACACACAAATTAAAAAAAAAACTTTGAATGAAGAAAACTAATATTGAATCATCTTTAAATGAGGTCTGGAGACTTTCCTGACTTCCTGTTTTGTTAGTTTTTCCTGCGTCACCTCGCCGTTTCTCCAGCGTCGCCTCGTTCTCCTTCACAGTATTCAGGGAGAATCAGGAGAAAGTAGCAGCTCAACTTGTCATCTGCATGAGTGCACAGATCCACCTTCCATTCTGTGGCCTGCTACATTTACATGAAGACTTTGTCCAATTATTCTTTTCCTGGCAAAACCAACAGTGTGAGAGTCACGCATGGCCAGCCCGTCGCTGTCAGACACCCCCACCCTTTGTCTCCTCCTCTCTTTTTTACTCCCTCTCTTTATCTCTGTCATTCTACGTCTGTCTCTCTCTCTCTCTGCCCTCATCTCGTTCTCCCTCTTTTCTTTTTCTCTCTCCTTCCCTCCCTCTTTATTTCTTTGTCATTCTCTCTCTCTCTCTCTCTCTCTCTCTCTCTCTCTCTCTCTCTCACACACACACACACACGCACTGTTTCCCTCTCATCTTTCTCTGTCCCTCTTCTTTCTCTCACTCCCTCTCACTCTGTCATTCTGCCTCTCTCTCTCTCTCCCTCCTTCTCTCAAACACACACACACATTCTCTTTCCCCATCTCTCTCTCTCTCTCTCTCTCTCTCTCTCTCTCTCTCTCTCTCTCCCTCCCCCTCAGATTAACTCCTCAGGCTTTTGGTCTCTCTGCTTTATGGACAGTCACACAGGTAACGATGCTGTCAGCATCATCACTCGTATCTTCTTTCTTTCTTTTTTTTCTTTCTTTCTTTCTACACTACTTTCTTTTCACTGTCGTCTTTCCTTCCTCCTTTGCCTCATTCTTTTCTCTTTCCTTTTCCTAATTCAGGTTTCTTTACTGTTCCGCTTTCCTTCCTAACTACCTTCTTTCCTGTTGTCTTTTTTCTTTCTTTCCTGTTCTTCTTTATTCCATCCCTCCTGAGACCATTTAATACCATTTAGTTTTTCATATGTTGAGCTTTGGATGCAGGACTTTTACTGATGCACTGTAAAAATCTGCATCTTATCAAGTCAATTTGTCTTTTAGTCCTAAAAGTTTGACTTTCTTCAAACAGTAAACAAAATCTGCAGATGCAACGAGATTCTTGGAGAAAATAAGAAGAGTGGCTTGATCAGATGTGATTTTTTNTTTGTTTTTTTTTTTGTTTTTTTTTACTTAAAAGTAAATGTCCTGTCATTGTGAACAGGAAGCAATGTTTTTTTTTATTTTTTTTAAACTAATCCTGTAAAGAAATTATGAATCTGTGTATTAACGGTAATCATCTCTATGTGATCATCTCACAGCTCCTTGATGATGAGGACGATGAAGGAGAATGAACTGGATGCTGATATTGATCTTAAAGCCCAATTTGGATGAAAACATATAATATTCACCACATTGATCGAACTTAAAAAAAAACAAAACTCTGGGTCGGAATCAGCAGCAGGTTCATGTCTCCAGTTACTTAGCAACTGTCACCATGGGCTGCCGGGTCAGGCAGGGGGATGCAGGGAGGCAGCGGTCAGCATCATTCCACCAGGAGGAAACACAGATCAGCAGAGTGCTAAAAAAGCTACTTCTAAACTAACGTTCCTACAAAGACAAGCCAGAAAAAAATGAATGTTTCTTGCAAAATCAAAAAAGAGTCTAGAAACTTCTTCCAAATTTGATTGTCAAGTGATTTTTGATCCTTCACACTTGCTCTGTAATCAATAACTTTCTGCTCAATTCTAAATACAGCTTAAGTCTGTCAAAGAACATCCAGAAGTAAATTAAAAATCTAAAATAAAATCTTAATTCTGCAGAATGTTCTAAAAAAAAAAAAAAAAAAAAAAAAAACTCTCATAGAATGTCAGAGAAAAACTGGTGAAAATAATTAATTCCAGAGAACAGATCAATGGATTCTAGCAAATTTTCATTTTTTCCCCACTTGATTTTGTCCTTCATTCATTGTTTTCGAGTCCTCGTTTGTTGGTTTGTCCAAAATGTCTCTCTGTTAAAGAAGCTTTTGCAGTGCAGCTTTTTAACTGCTAAATAAAAGACAAATTAAATGAAAAATAAAGTTGTAAAAATGATTTTCGGCTGCAGACTGTTAATCAGCCCGACACTGATGCAGTGAGGCTTTAAACGTGGAGAAGGATTCTGCGTGACATGTGATGTAGTAAACAGGTGTGAACAGGTGGAATTACCTGCACATTCTCTTTAGTCTGAGGGAAAATAAATGCTGAAGGCTGAATATGAGACTAAATGACTTGTCAGGATGGATTTATTCCCTTTTTGCAGTGTACACATGGCAATAAAAGCAGGAAATAAGCACAACTGCACAGCACGATTAGTTGGAAACAACAACAGCAGCTAAATAATTGTTCTGTACTGTAGATTTGCAGTCGTACCGCTGACATAAGCATCCAATCATCATTTCTGATGAATCTCACTTTTTCCTGCCAGCAGTGTTCATACAAGCACCCGTCCAATCATTTATCTTTTGTGTGCTCAGAGAAAAAAGTCTCTCCTGGAGGACATTATTTTCTGTTATTACAATATGAGGGATTATAATTGTCCTCCCGCAATTACCTTCCGTCCTCCGGAGGCTTTGTCACTGGGAATGATTGGCCTCTAATATTAACCCAAATCCATTTAATCAGCCAGTGCAGGTTCCTCATGCCGTATAATCACACTTGCAATTAAAAATGTATTACCTCTCTGCCTGTCAGGCCGAGCTGAGCTGCCGGACCAGCGGCCTGATTAACGTTATTTTATTCATGCTGTTTAGTCAAACACGCTAATGCAGAACAGGGAGATCTGCCGACATTAGTTTGCCCTGTTAAAGCAGCAATGGAAAACAAGACAATCATTTTTACCCTTCAGGACTCTTTTTTTTTTTTTTTTTTTTTTTTTTTATTAAAGGAGGAATCCACCAATTTTCCACATCAGTTCATCAATCATGTGGATCACCATTCAGCGTGGGAAAACACGCTGTGACTGTAGAGTGCGCTGTACAAAGTCAGGAACTTGAGAACTAAAGAAACTGTAGGCTGTTGGCAGGTTGAATTCATTAAAAAAAAAAAAAAGTTTCAGAAAGTTTTTTACTTAAACTTATATCTTTTCATTTTGTCTCAGCTTTTTTAATTGGCCAAAAAGAGACAAACTCTGTGAAAAGTTCAAAACAAGGACTTTAGACTTTAGGGTTAAGAACTCCATCATCGCTTCTGTTTCTAATGAAGGGTGTGTTTTAAAGGACCATACCAGCTATTTTGCATGCCTAATATATTAAGTTTTTATACACGTAAAGTTTCTGACAATCATTTCCCAAAGCATACTACTGGAATGGTGATTTAAATTTTCTTTTCCTACCTTCCAGACCTCCATTGGTTTCAGTTCATTCTAGTACGCTATTAAAATCAACTTGTTGATACTTGAAACGTTCTTGGGATAGGTAATCCATCATCACCAACAAGACGTGTATTCAGGTTTTTTTAGATTTTGTTTTTTTAGAAGTTATGTAATTTTAGTGTTTAAGCTCAGTAAAAAGCGTGGAGTGAATGTATGTCTCCACTGGGAAATATAGTCCCAAAAGAAGACCTGAGTTTATCAAAAATTTTATATGACCATGACTTCATAAGGCTGCATAACTATTAGCAGGAGAAACATGGATTTTTAAGGTGGGTGTATCGCTTGAATCTTTGATTTTGAAAGATCAAGAGATTTTGAAAAATATCAGGAAACCTGAAATACAGTTTTATTCTTTGGGAAATGATTGTCAGTAACCTGATTGTCAGTAACCTACATCAGTAAACCTTTAAGGTTTACTGATGGCTGAATGGTTCACCATGTGTGTGTGTGTGTGTGTGTGTATGTGTGTGTGTGTGTGTGTGTATGGTTGTGTGGTTGTGTTGGTCAAACTGTTAAAACTGCAGTGATCAGATCAGCATCGCTGAGTGAGTTTGTACAGACACATTGGTTTCCACTGTTTTCTTGGTTCAAATGATTTTGCTTTAATACATTAAAGCCGCTGTTATTGAGTTATTCAGTAATTATCCTGTGTTATGTTCTGTAGGAACGACATTTCATCATCCAATCATCTCCAAATCACAAATCACAGATTGTGATTTGGAGCATCATCCAAATTGATGAAACTGATGCTCATTCTGAGTGAATGAGCATCAGTCTCATTCTGAGTGAAACATGAGGTTTCTATTGATCATAATCAACTAACCAACATCCAACGGAAGAAGAAGAAGAAGAAGAAGAAGAAGAAGCTTATTTCAGCCCGTTTCCAAAGCAAATCAACTTGTTTCAGGAATAAGTGCCATTTTCTCTCTGTTTCCTGTCATTTCTGTAAACTTTCAGAAATAAAGCAGAATCCTCGGACCTCCTGGATGAATGTTTGCTGGCGTCTGGCTCCTGCTGTCGGTCTATGACTCTCTGCATGAACACACGTGTGTTAACAAGGCTGCTGAAGCAGCATGCGATGCTACGTGATGTCTGCTTCCTTTATTTACTTTTTTTGTGTGTGTGACTCTTCAGTGGAGCAGAAAATATGGGCCGCAGTGAGACGGAAGCAGGCGGCCATCTCCTAATCAGTTGTGATAGTCTGGTAATTAATGGGATTTGTTAATTGGGTCTGTCCTCCCCTGGGACATTTCCTGTGAATATTCATGGAACGCTCAGCTAACCTTCCTCCTTCAGTCTGAACTCCAATCGCCTCAAACATGCTGATTCCTTCTGTCACCGTCATTTTTTATCTCCACGACAGCAAATCTGCTGCCATGATGACTCAGGCAATCAGCAGCCTCTAAATGTTTAATACTCCGCCACACGGAGTGGATAATTCCCACAATGTTCCTCACTGTCAGGAGGAGGCTGCCGCTGCCACCGCCATGCACACTGAGGCCTCATAATTGCGTTGGCGACAGCTAAACATTCTCACAAGGTTCCAATCAGGTTTGTTTTCTCTTCAAACAAGGCCTCCCCTCCAGTTTCATCTTGTTGAGCTGACACACGCACACACACATGCATACACACACACACACACACACACGGTTAGCTTGTTTGCTAACACAGCTTTGTCAGCAGTTACAGGTGTATCTGAGTTAAATAGTGACACAGTGTTCACTAGGGAGGGGTCATCAGAGCCCCGCACAGGAAGTCAGTTTGTTTGCATCTGCAGCAAAGCTGTGAGGCGTTCAAGTGCCGCTGCGCTCTGCTAATATCCATTCGTGGAAACATTCAGAAACAGTTTTTGGCTCTCCGTGGTCATGTTTCTGCAAAAATTATCCATACTAATTCATCATTTTGTCTGTTATTAAAGGACCATACCAGTAATTTAGCATGTTTAAGCCCAATAAATACAATCCTAGCTGCATTCACATTACATGATTGACATCCAAAACATAAAACTATATTTAATTTTCCTGCTATTTTTTTTTTTTTTTNTTTTTTTTTTTTTTGGCAAATCTGAAAATCTTTTAAAATAAAATGTCCAAGTGATACACACACCCTAAAACTCAATGTTTTGTCTGCTAACAAGTAAGTCCAAATGTAGAAGACATGATTGTTTTTTAATTTCCCTGCTGGAGATGTAGGATTTCTTCCATGCAGCTCTGTGTTAAATTAAGTATCTTTGACAAAAAAATAACAATGACAAATAGTTCGCTGTGATGGATTACTTATTTTAAGCACTTTTAAAGTCTCTGCCGGTTGATTTTTATCTGAAACCAATGGCAGTCTGGAAGGTAGGAAAAACAATTCTATTACTTACTGTTCCAGTAGTATGTCTTGTAAAATGGTTGGCAGTAATGTAATATGTATGAAGGTTGTAATTATTGGGCTCAAACATGCAAAATTGCCAGTATGGTCCTTTAAGTAACAGGTGATAGGTAACAAAAATGACTAATATTTATAAATCTAAAAACATATTTGAGGGAGGAACATCAAGAAATACATGTTAAAATCTAAAAAAAAAAAAAAAAAAAAAAAAACTCAAATAAATCCTTGATTCTAGATTGTTCTAGAAATTCAGGTAAAAGCTTTAGCAGATTCTATGAAAAAAAAAAAATAGGAAAACTCTGGCAAACTGATAAAAACTACTTCTGAAAAATTCTTAATTTATTGTAGAAAATGTTTCTCCACTTGATACTGTCCTTCCTTGGGTTCAATCCTTCAATATCACTCTTTAAACAGCAAAGATAGCCTTATTTCTTTACAGGTCTGCCAGAAATGTCCACATTTTTTCCACATCAAAATGTGTTGTCCTGTGTAGCAATTTTTTTTTTTTTTTTTTTTTACAGTGCAGCTTTTAAGCAACAAATTAAAGACAAATTCAATGAAAAATCAAATAACAGGTACATTTAGATTGTATCCTGACAATAATTTCTAGAAAATTTTGTTTTCACATATTCTCATCTTAAATGTCACCTCACATGACTTACATCACATCAACCGCATAAAAAACTCCAGATGCTACTATAAGTGGTAACCTTAGCAACCAGTTTGAACACCTGAACAACTACCCAGCAAACCACCACCACTGGCTGCCTTTTTCTTGTTCAGTAAGCACAGAATACATTTTCCTCAGCTAATTTAACCTTTTCTAGCTGCATTTACCCTTTAGTCAGTCCAGATTGCACCCCNTATCGTGCCGGCAGTCCGACTGCACTTTTCTAACCGTCCTGTCCTGTCGTGGCTGCTATATTGGGCCGTGCCGCTGTTCTAAAAGTGTCTTTCGCCCTCTTTGGGGTTTTCGCGCTGCCCTTGCCCCTCCCACCGCAGCAGGACAGCTGCTGTTTGACTCAGTACGTTATCTTTGAGCTGATTTGCTCCCTAGAGCACCAAGAGGCAGGAATAGCCACACCCGCCCTCCATCCTGCCACAGCTGATGAATCACCTGTCTGAGGGAAAACCTGCCATGGGTGGGACAGGAGGGGGGGCATAGGACACTCGCTGCCCTGCTGCTGAGAGGACGAAGGTTCATTCTGTTCTCTTTGCTGATGCTCAGGACCTTTTTAACAGGCATAGAAAAAGCACTAAAGCACCTTACACATGTAAAAGTACAAAAAAAGTACTTGAAGCACTAAAACGTACAAGGTGAAACACATCAACAATGATTTCTGATCATTTATCCATCTTTCTTGGAAGTTAAACTCTTCTTTCATTTCTCATTGGTCTCTACCTGCTTGGAGATTTGGAGCTGTAAACAGACACAGAGTCCTTCGGTCTTCGCACGCTGCCAAGCGAAGATGAGGAGAAAAAAAAACACACCAGACAAAAATCTTTACATGAAATAGTCATGTCAGGCTGAGGAGGAGAATCACTGTGGATGTTGTGTTGAGGTTGTGCGGATGTTGTGTGGATGTTGTGTTGAGGTCATAGGAATATTGTGATGAGGTTGTGTGGAAATTATCGTGAGGTTCTATCATTGTTGTGTTGAGGTTGTAGGGATGTGATGAGGTTGTGTGGATGTTATAATGAGGTTGAAGGGATGTGATGAAATTGTGTGGATGTTGTGCTGAGATTGTTCGGATGGTTGTGATGAGGTTGTGTTGAAGTTGTCAGTCTATTGCGATGAAGATGTAATGAGGTTGTGTTGAGGTTGTAGGGATATTGTGATGAGGTTGGAGGGATGTTGTGATGAAGTTGTGTGGATGTGATGAGATTCTGTTGAGGTTGTAGAGATGGGATTGAAGATAGGGCTGTTGTGCTGAGGTTGTGTTGAGGTTGTTGGGATGTTGTGCTGAGGTTGTATGGATGTTGTGATGAGGTTGTGATGAGGTTATTGGGATTTTGTGATGGAGTTGTGTGGATGTTGTGCTGAGGTTGTGTGGATGTTGTGATGAGGTTGTCAGGGTGTTGTGATGAGGTTGTCAGGGTGTTGTGATGAGGTTGTTTGGGTAGTGTGATGAGGTTGTTGGAATGTTTTGATGAAGTTGTGTGGATGTTGTGCTGAGGTTGTGTAGATGTTGTGATGAGGTTGTGATAAGGTTGTAGGGATGTTGCGATAAAGTTATGTGGATGTTGTGCTGAGGTTGTATGGAAGTTGTGATGAGGTTGTGATGAGGTTTTTGGGATTTTGTGATGTTGATGTGCTGAGGTTGTGTGGATGTTGTGATAAGGTTGTGTGGAGGTTGTCAGTGTGTTCTGATGAGGTTGTTGGCATGTTGTGACAAAGTTGTAGGGATGTTGTGCTGAGGTTGTGTTGAGGTTGTCAGAGTGCTGTGATGAGGTTGTGTGGATGTTGTGATGAGGTTGTAATGAGGTTGTCGGGATGTTGTGATGAAGTTGTGTGGATGTTGTGAAGGGGTTGTTGGGATGTTGGGATGAGGTTGTTGGGATGTTGTTTTGAGGTTGTGAGGATGTTGTTATTGTTCACACTCTGCAGTAATATGAAGTGACACAGTGGCCGTGTATGGGTGCATGCATGTGTGGGTGATCCATGGTGGCAAAACTCCAAATTTTCTAAAAGTATGATTGATGTCTGATTGCCAAAATAGTTTACTGCCAACCTTACTACAGTGTTTATTATTTCCTTTTTACAAGAACAAAACAAGATTTTGAACATAACAACAACACATTTTGTCCCACTTTTTTCAAAGATAAATTCATAGATACTTTTTTTTTTTTTTTTTNTTTTTTTTTTTTTTTTTTTGCAGTGCAGTGAATCTTGTTCCTCTCTTGTCATTCAGCTGATGGTTTACAGACAGGTGCTAAACTCACTTATTTCAGACTGGCAGAGGGGAAGATTTCACTTTCATTTGCCACAGTGTTAATTCCTGAATCTAGGTGATGAGAGACAACTTGTTCCAGTTCAGACACAGAGGCACCTGAGGCCATAATTATCCTGTTTGTCTCAGCTCTTTGGTTTTCTTTAATTGTCATTTTACTGTCATGTAAGACAGAGAGAAAACCTACATTTACCTCCTTGGTTGAGGTTCCCTGGACAGTTCCCTGTGTGTATCTATATGGCTCTCAGACTGCAGGCCTGGAACTGCTATTTGCTGTGTTTGCTGTGATGTGCTTCAGGTAATTGGAGGTGGAGTCTCCATCTGGGTAGTTGATTGCACCTGGGCCCGGTGCTCTTACTGCTTTAAAGCCTCGCCTTCATCAATGGACACTGATGCTGCATTCGACAGACCTCGGAAGTCGAATTTTTCCCAGTGGGAAGCTCCAACTTCCAACCTCAAACCATTCCAGCCAAATCAAAAAAGCATAGCTGAACACCAATAAATACTGTAAAGTTAATTAAACTTCATAATAAATGCTAATTAAAGTAAAGTTAGACTACAGGACTGCTTGCTTGTATTGTTTTACAATGATATTAATCAATGTGGGTAATAAACTTTGTGCAGAGAATTAATATTATGAAATTATTTACACTTATGTATCAATGGCAAACAGTTATTATACAAAATAGGTAGTTAACCTGGTGATATACTCTGACCCTTTTCTTTCAATTTCACGCAAGAAAAGATATTTCGCCTTTTAAGTGATCATTTCCATTCACAAAGCTCGCTTCCATGGGTGCTGCCATGTTGAGTGACGTCACACTCGATAAGTCAGGGTAGATAATTTTGGTCCGAGTTTCCCAGCCAGAGCTCCGACTTCAAGTGCCATTCCAACACATTTTTCCAAGTAAGAAGTCGGAAAAATCTGAGTTCTGAGGTCNTTCAAGTGCCATTCCAACACATTTTTCCAAGTAAGAAGTCGGAAAAATCTGAGTTCTGAGGTCTGTCGAAAGCAGCATGAGCTCTTCTCCTGACAACATGCTTTTACACTGACACGCCATTCTCCCCACATCCAAACACACACCTACACCACTGATTATTATGATTTACACTCTTCACTCATTTTGTTTTTTCACTTGAATGGGCAATAAATTAACTTCTTATTGCTACAACCTGCATTCTCCTGCTTTTTGCCACAGCCCTGAGCCAGGTTGTGACATAATATAGTCCTGTCATGTTGTGAGATCCAGATGGCTCCATGAGGTGGATAAGATGAATAAACAAGGCCAACATGCAACAATTATATGCAATCAGAACCGATGGGTGGCTTCCAGAGTTTCTTCCATTCTGTATCCTCATCCTATCCAGTTGTCATACAATCTCTAATATTATTTATGAATAGATGTCCTCTGTGTTTGTGACACCCATAAATCGTAGGGCATTCTAGGAGGCTCAGCATCTCCGTGTTGAGAGCTAAGGGTTGGAGGAGGGTCAGGTTTTGGAGGAGGAAGTCAGCTCCATGCTGCCACTGCCACAATGAAGAAGCGAGATAATAAATAGGTGTGTACAGTAAAAGTGAGAATATATGTGCAGAGGCTTTTTTCGTGTTTTTACCTCTTTTGTCACACCTGTCAGGGTGACAAAAGAGGGAGAAGAATAGTCCTTGGTACAAATATGCCAAGTAAGCACTGTCTCACCTGAGCACAGTGTGAACATGGAGCCCCAGAAAAGCAGGAAGGACAGAGACCTCAAATAGGTGAGTACAGCATCGCCACCTGATGTGTTTTCTGTGTGGTGAAATATACCATGTAGTGCTTATATACTTACAGTATATACTGCTCATGTCAAATTACCAGAACAACATGCCAAGAGTTCATAAAGCAGGGAAGAACTGCTCAGATTAATATCTTATAAATGTAACATTTGTAGAAAATTCCAACAGGGCTGGAGTAATCTCACCTCATGGGCTGCAAAAGACTCAAGATCTTATTTTAAGGCAACTGAATGTTGAGAAAGAGAGAGAGAGAGAGAGAGAGAGAGAGAGAGAGAGAGAGAGAGAGACTAATGTTGTAGGATGAAGCTGAGGTATTAGACTGATGCTGGAGGATGAAGCTGAGGACATGTTGCAGGATGAATATGAAGGTCAGACAGATGCTGTAGGATGAAGTTGAGGTGTTAGATGTTGTAGGATGAAGCTGAGGACAGATGTTGCAGGATGAATATGAAGGGTCAGACAGATGCTGTAGGATGAAGTTGAGGTGTTAGATGTTGTAGGATGAAGCTGAGGACAGATGTTGCAGGATGAATATGAAGTGTCAGACAGATGCTGTAGGATGAAGTTGAGGTGTTAGATGTTGTAGGATGAAGCTGAGGACAGATGTTGCAGGATGAATATGAAGTGTCAGACAGATGCTGTAGGATGAAGTTGAGGTGTTAGATGTTGTAGGATGAAGCTGAGGACAGATGCGTATCTCCCTTGATGATGGTGCTGTCTGGGTTTGGGGTAAGAAGGAATTGCTGAATTGCTTTGTCGTGGATTGGTGACTGCTGCTTCATGTATAATTCCTGCTTCCATTTTTTTTTTCCAGCCTGCTTGTTTGTGTCTCCCACTGAGGATTCCACCTGTGTCATCATTCATCTTTAAGGTGCCTGTCTATAAATGATATGAGCGACTGACTCATTCAGACACGAAGTGCAACAATTACTGTGAAAGCTGTTGTTGTCGTTCATGTTCAATGGAGGAGCTTCATTTTTAATTCATTAACCTTTTCTCACTCAAACTCTCACGATTTCCTCACATATACAAATCATTCACATTATCATTCAGTCCTTATATCTGAAAAATATCTGCTCGTGCAGTGAGAATATTTCTGCTTGTTTCCGGTGTAAATCAACTGCTTTCAGGGTTTTTGTAGAAGTGAGTGTCAGTGAGTGGTGTTTTTCTCCTTTGCCTGAGCTAAGCTAGCATCCCCATGAACTTCAGACTCAAACACAGACCTTTCAGTTTCAGACACAGATACAAATCTTTTAGTTCAAAAGTCTTGTTGTCTTAAACAGGAACTCCACCAGTTTTCAGTCTACTGGTCATGGCGAGGGCAGCATGGTAGATCAATGGTTAGCACTGCTGCCTCACAGCAAGAAAGTTCTGGGTTTGAATCTGGCTGGGTTCTTTCTGTGCAGAGTTTGTGTGTTCTCATCACATCTGTGTAGGTTAATTCACACAGTCCAAATGTATGCAGGTATGAATGAATGTGTTTTTCCTTCGGCTACATTTACACCTCCATGTAAAAAGGAAAAAGCACATGGAATGAGACATTCTCAGATCTGCTTTGAACCAAATTTATATGCGGAAATAAATTTGATATGTGTGAGATCTCTGTCAATGTGAGTGTCAGTCAGATGTTGGAGGATGAAGCTGAGGTGTCAGACAGAAGTTGTCTGAAATCACAATTTCCTTTTGATGTCATAAAATGTGACCCTTTGTCACATTTGATAGTGATCAATAATTTTTGATTTTGTTCTTGAGTCTAGAAAATAAGTCTAAAATGTAGTATTCCAAAAAAAAAAAAAAAAAAAAAAAAAATCCCAAAAGCTTTCTGATGACAAATTGTGAAGATATATTGACTCTAGAAAATTCTTATTAACTTAATTCAAAACTGTTTTCTCCTTGAGAAAATTCCACTTGATTGTAGAAATTCCTAAAATTAATTGATTTGCATTAGAAACAGGTGGGAATACTGGCATTTTTTTTTTTTTTTTTTTTTTTTTTTTTTTTTTTTTTTTTTTTTACTTGATGAAAGAATATAAATTTTAAAACTCAGTTACAGCGAAAATGACTTAAAAAGTTGAAGATTTTTGCAGTGTGGCTTCCAGGAAATTCAGGACTTTAAAGCTGAATTGCTGGCTACATTTCCTGAGGCCCGATCCTGCTTTCTCTCTAATCTCTGCATGTAGGATGTTAGTTGTGCTCCAGGGTCGGCGGCCAGGGGCCACAGAGGCTGACATGGAAAGAAACAAGAAAGGGGGTGGACCATGCTGATGAGGCAAAGCTCATCCATAACACTAATTGGACGGAGCGTCAGCCTCAGGCCTTGTGGTAATCAAAGCATCACAGCCACGAGCACGCTCTGCTCGTTTTTTAAAAGCCTCAGCAGCAATGGAGGCGGCTGTCACTGAGGTGCCCGGCTGCATGAAGGTCCCAAGGAGCTCATAGCCGATTGGTCCAAACGCCATCGATCCACCTGCCAGGCCATATAGGCGACATCCTGCTGACAGGGTTCCTCCAGGGCAATAAAATCTGTCATCTGTCATTTAGTCTCATAAAGCAGGTTTCATCCACACATTTTTATGAACGCTTTGAGTTTTAACATTCGGAACCTAAATGGAAATGACAGAATTTTTTTTTAAAAAGCTGACGTATGGCACAAAAGAAAGATAGACACTTCATTAATCCCTGCAAGAGGAAACTGCAGTAGTGGGAAATAGTAGTACTAATGCAGACACACAACAGAAAAAAAGCATAAAAACACACATAAGCTGAGGAGCATCATAGCAAGAATAGTTATACAAATTACACCTCCATTGCAATTACTAAAAACAATTTAACTTTTTTGGGCCTCACCTCCCCAAACTGCTTTCATGATTCCTAAATAATTTTCAGTGAAATTTCAAAAACTTTCTTGAGGACGCTTAGAACCTGCTCAGTCATGTCTAGAACCTTCTTAGAGAACCCTAAAACCTTCTCAAGGACCTGTGACTCTTCTCAATGACGTCTAGAATTTCTTTAAGGACTTCTTGAAGCTTGTTTAGGAGCTCTAGAATCTTCTTAAGGACACTGAAAATATCTTCAAGAACCTCTACAGCATCCTCAGAAAGCTCCAGAAATATGACGACCTTCCAGCAAAAAGCCCAAATGACAAAATTTTCTGGGTGTCCCTGTGAGTCAGTGGTCTAGGACTGCTGTGTACACGTGACATCCTGGCCTTGCTTCATCTTGTGAGGTGTTTAATTAGCATGCTAAAGCTGTAGCCTCATACAGATGAAGCTGTGTGGCTGCAGCTTCAGTCTGCTTCACAGTTTGAGAAACCTGGCCTGCTGTGATTCAGCAAACCTTTGGACAGAAATCTGCAACAATGTGAAGAAAAGGCACTTGATCTGAGAAAAGGATGTTACGTTTTGCGAGTGTGTGTGTGTGAGTGTAGCTATTTGTGCCTCTGCTTAGCACCAAGTTGTAAAGCAAGTGGAAATTCAATAAATGGAGGCAGATATTCTGTCCTTCTCTCTCTCTCTCTCTCTCTCTCTCTCTCTCTCTCTCTCTCTCTCTCTCTCTCTCTCTTCTCTCTCTCACACCCCCTCTGCAGGGCGCTAAGGCTGGTATTGATCCTCAGAGCCTGGCTTGTAACAGCCCTGCTTTAATTAGCATCTGCATCATGCCAGGGGGGGAGAGAGAGAGAGAGAGAGAGAGAGAGATTCATATAGGTAGGTAGATAGATGTTAGATAGATGGATGGATAGATAGATAGATAGATAGATAGATAGATAGATAGATAGATAGATAGATAGATAGATAGATAGATAGAACCTGCAGTCGCAACAACTTTGTATACAGAGATGAATTATGGGTCCCTGAATGCCTCCTGGTTCTTCCATGTTTTTCACTTTATCATAAAGATTCTTGTTTTGTATCTTGCTTCATCTTATCTTCATCTTGTTTCTTGTCTTTTCTTGCATCTTATCCTGACTTATCGTGTTATGTCTTATCTCTTATCCTGTATTCTACCTTGTGTCTTATCTTGTCTTCTCTTGTCCTGAATTATCTTGCGTGGTATCTTGTCTTGCCTCTTCACATCATGCCTCCTACCTGAACAGCTTTTCCAGCGTTTTCCTGTATTTTTCCTCTTCAGTTCAGTGTTTCTGTGCTGTAAAAGTTCCTGCAGAGTTTATGTCTCACAGTCCAGCTGGACCATTGTCCTCCTCCTCTTGATAAAGAGATATCCTGGACAGCATGGTAGTTGGTTGCTGTGTTGGCAGAAGGAAGTGGCTGGCTGCAAACTGGTTAAATCTGTTCCCCATTACTCCCTGTTGCATTCCTGCTTTCCAGCATTTCTGTAGGGAAACAGAGTGCACACCTGGACATGCCAACCACAGCCATCAGCACTGGCAATGCCTAACCAGCATCCAACGCTAACAGGAAATGTGGCGTCTAACAAGCAGCACGCCAGCTCAGCAGCTGTTCGGTTGAACCTGCATTCACAGTGCGGATTGCCTGCAGGTTCGGCAGTTCTTTCTCAGCTGCATCAGTTTGTACATGTTGAAACATTTTCTCTTTGACAAAATGTGCTGCATGGAAATGTTGATACACTGATACCACACCTTCATGACTCAGTACATTCACATGTACTCTATACCCAATAAACATGATTCCATATTTTGCTGAGTAAACATGACATGCTGCTAAATCAGCTCATGAGAGGAAAAGCATGTGAAGAGTCCTTACGCTGACTGAAAGATGACGAATCTGATGATCTTGGTATGTTACTCGGTACGACAGAGCCCAGGCAGTGATATTTATGGGAAAAAAAGGGCCACAACTAACTAATGAGTACAAACAAGATAATATCCCATAGTGCAGCCATACGTGATAGGTTCAGCCACATTTAGGGCAGCCCAGGTAGATATAAAGAGTATGACTGTTTAATCAATCATATATTTGCCCTCTACTTGGAAAGAGGTTTCACAGACTAATGCAGGTTCAGAGGAGCTCGAGGTTTAGGACAGGAAATGCTGTTTGCTGTTACTCAGTCCAGCAGTTTTATGATGGTGGAGAGAAATGTTAATTATCTAGCTGCAGTGTTCATTATTTGCTCTTTTGTTTTAATACATGCTTATGCTCTCTCTCTCTCTCTCTCTCTCTCTCTCTCTCTCTCTCTCTCAAGGTTCTTTATTTGTCACATATACATGATACACATTGTGTTAATGGCAGTGAAATGTTTGTGTTGTGACTCTGTTGTGACTTGGTCCACTGTGCAAAAAATATGCAAAGCTAAAGATTAAAATATAAGATAAAAAATAAGGATAAAAAATATAAAAGCTAAAGCTAAAATATACAAAGTTAAAATATATAAACTACACAGACAAAAATATACAAAATTAAAAATAGAAATGGTAAAAAAGATACATGTACATATATGTGTCTGTGCAAAGTGAGCATCCTGTTTGATCATATCTGTACATTATTGGGGTTAGTGTTAGGGGGGTCAGGGTAGAGCTGCTTGCTGCTTGCATTACCTGAGGGAAGAAGCTCTTGCTGAGTCTTTCGGTGTTAGTTCTCAGGATCCGGTAGCATTTCCCTGATCGGAGCAGTGTGAAGAGACCATGACGAGGGTGAAATCTGTCTTTCACAGTGTTCTTGGTCCTGGTCCTGCATGGCTTGTTGTAGATGTCTGTGATGCAGGGAAAGAGCTCCTGCTGACTTTCTCTGCTGTCCTCACCACTCTGGATAGCGTCTTGTGGTCCTGGGCCATGGTTTTGTCAAACCAGGCCATGATGCTCCCTATCAGCAGGCTCTCTACAGCACCAGTGTAGAAGGCCTTCAGCACACGAGGAGAGATCCTGAACCTGGCCAGGTGTCGGAGGAGATAAAGGCGTTGGCGTGCCTTTGTCACCAGGATGTCCAGGAAAGCTCTTCTGTCAGCTGGACCCCAAGATATTTGAAGTTGTTCACCCTCTCACAGGAGTCCCGTTGATTTTCAGGGTGCTGTAGTTTCTCGCCTGCTTTCTCTCAAAGTCGACGATCATCTCCTTGGTTTTTGCGACATTCAGTTTTGTCCTGACAATAAGCAGTCAGGTTCTCCACCTCACCCAGGTAGACTCTCTCGTAGCTATTGGTGATCAGGTCTGTCTCTCTCTGTCTCTCTCTCTCTGTCTGTCTCTCTGAGTGCCATTTTATTCTGTTCCTCATATTTACCGGGTTATATTTATGGCTTTGTTCTTATTTGCTGTTTTATACCTTTTATATATGTTTTAATGTTTCATTGCTTTTATGTTTTTACGTCTTTGTAATTTGCTTCCCCACCTTGCACACCCAACCATTTGAGGAGAGGGAATCTCTCTTTGAATTGTCTGTCATGAGGTTTCTTCCATTTTTTTTTTCTTAAACGATAAGGGTTTTTTTGTTTAGGGAGTTTTTCCTCATCTTCTCAGAGAGTATGGGCTGGATCAGGAACCGTTAATATGTGGACTATAAAGCCCTTTGAATCATCATGTGATATTTGGGCTATAAAACAAACTTGACTTTTTGAAGACAGGCTAACATGACAGCGAGGCAACAACAGCTTTCATTTCACTCTGTAGCTGTATCAGTACACCATTCTTTCTTTGCACAGCACCAACTCTCACTTCTTTGTAGAACTTGCACCAGCAATGTAGCTTCTTTACCCAGATCAATTGTCAATATCATTTCAGTGAAGGAAGATCTGCATATCTCAAACAACAACAGTCTCTCTCCCCAGAGAGAGATGATCTTTGGATGATCTTAGGGCAGCCTCCATTCTGCACCACAGCCTCCGCAAAGTGGCCTCCTATGATGCATGGTCACTGCTTTAAGCCAAATAACTTTGTGTGAAAAGCCGTCAACACACCCGTTGATACAGATTTCAAATGGTTTTAACGTATCATACAAATCTAAATGCCAGATATAGTTAGGCTTGAGCAAATACTGTCTACAAGTGAGTCTACAGGAACAATGCGTAGCTGAGGAGTTAGGTTCCAGAGATGCAACAATCAAACTTCTTTGTTTTTTGCATTAATGCCATTTTTCAAGCATTAGTTATACATCCATCTGTAGCCATTCAGCCTCCCAGGTTAGGGTTAGGGTTAGGCTAACCCTAATCCTCTTTCCAATTGGTGAATGATGAAATCTGTGACTTCCTTGGGGTCTGCATACTGTCTGCATTTGAACATTTGGAGTAGCTGAATTAAGTGTCTTTTGCAAATAATTACGAACTGTAAGTGACTCCAGTATGTCCAGTATGTCCAGTCATGTGATCCACCTCAACATGGAAAATAAATCAAAATTAGTCAAACTGATTCATATTCAGGGGATGGAATATAGCTCCTCATGACACGTGAACACATGGCTATGGTCTTTTAACCCTGTTACGCCATTTGTGTCACATTTGATACGTGATTTTTGCCATCATCGTATCTAACAAAAAAAAAAAAAAAAAAAAAATTCCAGTTTAAATCCTGTTGAGTTAAATAAATGCCTGATATATCAAATATGATACAAAAAATCATATATGCAAAAAAACAATTTTCAGAATTTCTTTTGGGAGGATTTTAAAGGGTTCAATAAAGAAATAAATTGCAAAAAATTAGAATTTTCAGAAATATTTCATGGGTCAGGCTTTACAGGGTTAAGGAGTATTTTGATGCTATAGTATTTTATGGCCATGCATTTTTTTTTTTTTTTATAAATGTCACTGCTTGGCTCCTTAGAGCCTATAAATACATTTTTAAATAATTTTTACATAAATTATTTTTTATCCAAATATAATACTGAATTTAAAAAATACAGACACACACACACACACACACACATATGTGTAGATATATATATCTATATATATATATATATAGATATATATATAGATAGATAGATAGATAGATAGATAGATAGATAGATAGATAGATAGATAGATATAGATATATATATAGATATATAGATATATACATATATACTGTATATATGTATATGTAGATATATACACATATAGAGTATATACAAAGTATATGTGTGTGTGTGTGTGTGTGTGTGTGTGTGTGTGTGTGTGTGTGTGTGTGTTATTTTAATTCAGTATTATATTTGAAAAAAATACATTTATGGCCTTAAATAGATTAGAATGGAAGTTTTAACATGCATGTATGCTGAGTGAATGAAAACTGCAGAGCTGGTGATGATTCTTTTTGGTTTGTTAATATCATGCATATCGATAAACGCAGGTCTTAAAACACCATTGTCAGACGATATTCCTGAGGAGGAATGAGTAACTCTCAGTATGTGATTGTGAACATGCTGTCGGTGTGGAACAGAGCAGCATCTGACTGTGTTTGTGTCTCTGCTATTACTAAGTGCAACTTTAATTCACAGGCTGGATGTTTATTTGGGGAAATGAGAGGAAGTGCAGTGTCAGGATGAGTCTCTGTGTCTGAACGTCTTTGTCTGTGTGTCAGGACTTCTGACTGCTGCAACTTTTTGTGAAGCGTCGATTCAAGCCAAACCTGCTTTTAGCTGCACTTTTAAACAGTTTGAAAACTATTGCTCAGCATATTCCTCACACACATTTCACAGGAAGTTGATCAATTGTTGTTTCTGTCACTGCTCGAATCAAATCAGTTTGACAGTTGCAGGATTTAATAGATCCCTAGAGGAAGTTTGGTGTGGAAACTCCTAAACTTTATCTGATCCTAAAGGAAATGACATGGTAGAATAAATAAAATGAAAATCTGTGATTGTCCCTGAGCTCTGATCTGTGTTTATGTCAAATCTATATTTCTGTTAAACACAGAAACACGAAATACGAAAATTACAAAGTTACAGATGAATCCTCTGCAGTCAGCTCCTGATAAAAGTTCCTTCCATCCTGTTCATTCATCATCAGCCAATCAGTTCTTCACTTTTTCTTGAAGTCTTGTTTGTTGTTTACAGGTTCATCAGAATATTTAGATTTTAACAAGACAAAATTTGTCATCTGGTCTAGTAAAGTTTTTTTTTTTTTTTTTTTTTTAAGTGGTAAGTGAAAGACAAATTGAATGAAAAGTGAAAAAAATAAAAGACTTTAGACTGCAAAGTGTTAAAGTTAATATGGGAATGTATTAAAGAGTCACTTTATGGAGGCAAATTAATGTCAGAGCTCTGATGGCTTTAAAGGACCATACTGGTCATTTTGCATGTTTGAACCTAATATATTCAATTTTCATACACGTAATGTTATTGAAAATCATTTCCCAAAGCACTGGAATGGTGAATTAAAAATGTTTTTCCTACCTTCCAGACCACCATTGGTTTCAGTTCATTCTGGTATGCTATTAAAATCAACTTGTTGATACTTGAAATGTTCTTAGGATAGGTAATCCATCATCATGAATAAGACATGTATTCAGGTTTTCTTTTTAAGTTACATAATTTTGTTTTTAGTGAATGTATGTCTCCACCAGCTAATATATTCCTAAAAGAAGACCTGTGTTTATCGAAAAATTTAAACAACCATGACTCCATAAGGCTGTGTAACTATTAGCAGGAGAAGCATCAATTTTTAAGGTGGGTGTATCACTTGAATATTTGATTTTGAAAGATTACATGATTTTGCAACATATAAGGAAAGCTGAAATACGGTTTTATCTTTTGGAAAATGATTGTCAGTAACGTAACGTATGAAAATTGAATATATTAGGCTCAAACATGCAAAATGGCTGGTATGGTCCTTTAATGTTTATTTCTTTTTTCCTTATTTTAATGAAGTTTGTAACTAAAAGCTTTCTGATCTACATCTAAAGCATCAGGGAGAAAAAATCTCATTTACTTTGTGTGTGTGTGTGTGTGTGTGTGTGTGTGTGTGTGTGTGTGTCTTGCCTCTCAGGACAAAGTTTGATTGATAAGTTCTGAGCCTGACACGTTAGAAAGTGGGTGGGGCTATAATATTTCATGTATTTCACACACATGATCACAACCCTGTTAATTATTTGAAATACAGCCACTATCTGACAATTGTTATAGTATATTTCACATTAATATTTCACATAATGGAGATGGTATGTTATATAATGATATTGCATAGTGCGTTTTGACCATGAAGCTGTTCCCTCTCTGGTCTGGTCAGGCTTCAGATAACACCTGTGAGTGGTGATGTGACAGGATGTGATGTAAACTCTGAGGAAATCAAACCCGCCTCTCCCATAGTTTGGACACGCTGTCAAAGAAAAACCTGACAGTTTCAAATCCACAGCTGTCTTTCTCCCTGACAAGCGAGCTGAACATGTCATCAACTTTTCAGAGGCAGGACATTTTCCGTTCCTGTTTTCACAGTTTTTTTCCAACCCACTCTGACTCAAACCTCAGCACATCTCCGCTCTTACAAAGCCTGGCAGATGAAATGTGCCATTTCCTGCTGCCCAGAGAAAACTGTAAAATGTGGAGACACCAAAGAGATCGTTTCCATCTTGCTGTACAATACAGTCGTAATCAAAGTTTCTGACTTATTCAGCAATTCAGCTGCAACTCTGGACATGTTTTTTCCCCTTGCCATCAAACTTAAAAAAAACTTCCTTGACGCCTTTACAAGCCTGAAAGAAAAGTGCAACCAGCCAGGCGAAGCGAAAGCTCACCGACACATTATCTATCAGGAGCCGTAGCTCAGTTCTGCAGATAAAAAAATGAAAAAATAAAACCTCAACACGGCTCTTTTATGAATCGTTATCCCGTCCCTCCAGGGCAGCGAGCGAGCAGGAAAAACAGAGTGCATGCTGGGAGATGAGCGCTCCTCCTCGCTGCACATTATGAGCTGCAGATTGTTAAGTGTGGAGCTCCTGCTGTGTGGAGTTAAGAGGCGACAACAAAAAAAGCATCTGCAGCACCAGCGTGACACTCGCAACACAAGAAGGCCGCCGTCAGCAGCCAGCGGCAATGGCTGCTCACATCTGGACACACACATGAACACACACACACACACACACACACACACACACACATACACACATACATACACACACCAAATACAACACGTTTGTTCATGTTGGAGATACGCTACATGTAATGCTTTCAAAGGGTGTTTTCACATTTGATTGGTTTTGAGTATTTGTTTTGGAGCCTGAAGTGTTTCGTTTGGGCGTGTGTGAACACAGCAATAGAACTTGAGTCCACATCAAAACAATCTTTCTTTTTTTTTTATTTGATCAAATTTTTATTTTTCAGAACACATCCTTACATCATATAACACAACCAAGCCAACCAATAGCACAGATTCAAACATGAATGTAACAAAAAACAAAAGGGGGGAGGATATTTCATATAGAGAGTTTTAATAGCGAAGCCATTACAAATTCAGGCTTGCAGAAGGTTTGATGTATCAGCAGCTTTGCATGTGATCAGACTGAACTTTTTAGCATCATTAGATAGAGCTGTTGAGAGTTCTAGAAAAACGACATCCAGGAAGCACAACTTGTCTGACTGTGAGAGAGTCCAGATTGTTCTTGTTTAGCTTAGCTGTTACATTTAAAAAAGCATCTGTTGTCCTTTGCTTTTAATTTTTTGGGGGGATTTTCTCCAACAATTATAAAGTTGATTGATAATAAAATGACATCTTTGAGCAAGTAGCATGAATTATTAACACCATACACCTGCAATTTAAGTGTGTGTGTGAGACATAAAAAGATAGGAAACATCAAGTACGCATGCACAGCTGTGCATTGTGTGTTCCTACAATATTAGAACCAAACACTCTTGAATTATCAGATGTTTAATTGTTTAAACTATAATTAGCTACTGCTTCAACTTTGCTGCTGTGAATTCATCTCTCAAGGTGCATTCACACATTGACGGTATGCAGTAGATGGAAAACTGGATGTTCCATTCTTTTCAATGAGAGGACGACGGAAAACTCCATCCCTGTTGGTGAGAGTGGAACACCATTCAGCTAGACGGAACGTGCCATGAAAAGTTCAAATTTTTCAACTTTTTCTGCTTCACATCTGCAAACTGGATGTTGATATTCTTGGGTCAAAGATGGACAGCTGAGTTGTCGACAGTCTGAAATATTTTCTGAAGCTCTCTTCATCCATCCTCAGTTCTTGAATTTAGCCGATGGAAATTCTCTCAGCAGTTTGCACTCCTGTAAAATGGGATGAACCCACATGCGTCTGTGTGTCTGCCTTTTCTGCCTTTTAAACGGTGTATAAAACGACCAGAGCCAGAGCTTTCCTTATTTTATACAACATTGCACAAAATTATAAAATGCTATTGCATCCCACCAATATTGATTCACTATTGCATTCTGCCAATTGCCATGGCAACGGTTCTGTGTCTACAATTGTTGCCTGCCATCTGGCACTGCATTCCTCTGCCGTCGGTGGTAGGGTTAGGGTTAGGTTTTTCTACCGTCAACATGTGAATGCAGCATCAGACAGCAGACTGATTAGGACAGCCTGACTGCAGGTTGCCAGATCAGCAGGTATCCCACATAGGAATTTTTTTTTCACTCCATCAAAATAGCCCATGTTTTACAGAAAACACAAACCTGGCAACTCTTAGATCTTACTGGTTAACTTGTCAGCATGTTGCTCCATTCTCCTTTTCAGCATCTGAAGGCAGCACATCTTCTTCACATCATGTGAAGCAAGATGTGGTTTTCCACACGTCTTGAAGTCAGGTTCAGTTTCTGCTGTCATAGTTTTCTTGGTACATGGACCAAATTACAAATATGACAAGGAAAGAATCTAGATTCTGTCTGTCTGTATTAAATAAGTCCATGCTATTTAGTTATTTAGGCATAGTAAATTTTTTCCTGTTTTGACTTTGTCGTGTGAGAAAACGTCACGTGAGAATGCATATACTGCTCATTCTGACCAATAGGCAGAGTGCTTGTTCTCACATGACTTTTTCTGACATATTTTGACATGAGTAGATTTTTTCTTGTTGTGTGAAACCAAATCATGCAGTAAATTCTTAACACAACAAAATCATGAAACCAGAAAGTCACTAAAAACTAAAAAAGAAAATAGAACATCCTCTACATATGTATTATCAGAGTTGGATAGAGTAGCCAGAAACTGTACTCAAGTAAAAGTATTGTTACTTTATGATAATAGTGACTTAAGTATAAGTAAGAGTAGTCACCAAAATAATGACTTGAGTGAGTGTAAGAAAGTATCTATTAAAAAGATTACTTGAGTATTGAATATTGTATTAGAAGCTACATATGGCTACTTTACATTTTTTTCCTCAGACGAGCACTTTATAGCTTGTTGATGATTCTAAAGAATAAGCTTGATCACAGTTACTCACTACTCAAGTAATCTTTTTATGGATACTTACTCTCACTTAGTCATTATTATGGTGACTACTCTTACTTATACTTAAGTCACTATTATCATAAAAGGAACTATACTTTTACTTGAGTACAGTTTCTGGCCTTTACCCATCTCTGGACTTTTCCGCTCTGGGTGAAACCATGGAAACGGAGGGTGGGGGCGTGGCTACTTCAGAGCTGAAGCAGACAGTGTAGTGTCTGACAATGAGAGAAAAACTGAACGTGACTGAATTCAAACAGGTGAAATCAAAAGCAACGCAAAGAGTGTAACCAAACGTAACGGAGTAAAAGTATATATTATTCTTCATAAATACACTCAAGTATGAGTTATGAGTATCCTGCAATAAAACTACTCAATAAAGTACAATTTTCTGAAAAATGTTACTCAAGTAAATGTAAATGGAACGCGTAAATGGAGTAAATGGAACGCGTTACTACCCACCTCTGCAGGTACTGTGGACGAATGTAGGTAGATGAACCAACGTGAGCAGTCGTGAGTGTGAGAACACCACCTGTCTTCACACACTGATTGGATGATGCACCTGTCATAGTGGAGCAGAAGAAAATAAGAGCTGAGCTTTCTGAATTCTCACACTTGATTGTCTGCTCTCCAGATGCTCCACCTGGCCCGGATCACATTGTCTCAACTTATAGGGCTTTTTAACACAGAGAACGGTTGCTGCAGAGCTGTACTTGGAAAGACTTAAGCAGTGACGATGGTCCTAAATCGCAGAATGTTGGTGCGACCCACATCTACACACTGGAGCAGATGGATGAAAAGATGATGATGCATTTCAGCCTCATCAATTATTCAGTCTGAAAAGTGGATTTGTCATTTGACATGTTAATTTTCCCCAAAATTTACCATGAGACAACAAGAATCAGAGCAATCTGAAAAATACTTTACAGCTTTTTTTCAGGAGTTGTGTAACATGTATTTTTCTTGAGTTTTCTGATCTGTCTTATTCTTACTCTTGACACTCATTTCTAAATTCCTGAAACCAGTTGATTATTGAAAACAGGTTGAAATAATCTAACTGATTTTTTTTCTATTTTTTTGAAGAAAATTTGACTTTCAGGCCTAAATATACAAAATGACTTGATAAAATGAGGCTTTTGCAGTTTAATCCTCTTTTGATTTTTTTTTTTTTAAAGTTGATCAGCAGGATGAAGATGAAGATTAAAGTGTTATTAGTAGAGTCTTCACAGTTCAGGCAGCAGGGATCATTAAACACACAGTGCAGTGTGTGAACTGCTTCACCTCAGATCCTTCATGTTGGTTGCTTCAGACGCTTGGTTGGTTCTCTTCATCCCTCCTGGACTCCCAGGAGCTCCACGGCAGCCTTCACCACCATTAAACTTTCACTTCAGGCTCTCGGCTGCTCTTTTATCGCTCTGCGTTGGGTTCAGGTTAATGACGATCAGCTCTAATTCCTCCTATAAACTATTTTTACAATGCGTGCTCTGCTCTCCGCTGACGGAGTCTGGCCTGAGTTAGCAGATCACACCGACACGCTGGTCTTAATTCCCTCCATAAAAGCGCTGATAGAGTTTCTCATCAGTCCACAGAGGAGCGTTACATCCCTTATATCTACACTTCTTCATGTCTCTGACATTATGGAGCTTTTATCCACTGAACACCTTATTTTCTCATGTGCTCATTGATGAGGAAGCAGCTCTAACTGCACTAGTTGTTTTGCTTCCTGCCATAAAATGTACAGTAATATTGTTTTTTTCATACTTTTAATTTTTAATTTAATGGAGCTTATTTTACCTTAAAAAAAAAAAACAAAACAAAACATGATGGAATTGTTACAGTTTAAGCTCTGGATGTTACTTTACAATTTCTGTTCTGAAGTCCTCTTGTCTATTTTTGAGTCTTTTTTTTTTTTCTTACTTCAGACAGGTGGAATTTACTTCACCTGTTTGAAGTAAATAAAGGACTGGAGTAATGTGTCTCATTTTGTTGCTATGGTTTTCTGAGCATTCCTAGCAACTGATATAGGGAGTTGCAAGCAGTGCTTGAAGTGGACAAGAAAAGGTGCCAGTACTCCCCTTATCTGTGTGGCTGGTCATCGAGTTGATGGGAGGAGGAGGACGACACACACCAGTATAAATGCTTATATAAATACATGGTCCCCCAGTTTAATTCGTCCAGCTGCACTGTAAAATGTGACAAGTTGATCTTACTTAAAAAAATCTAGGAAACTGATTGCCTTGAAAAGGGNCACTGTAAAATGTGACAAGTTGATCTTACTTAAAAAAATCTAGGAAACTGATTGCCTTGAAAAGGGTAAATAAATATAACTATATAGTCTTAAGTTCAAGTAGACATGCAGTAAACACAACTTAAGACTAATAGTTATATTTACTTACCTTTTAAAAGGCAATTGGTTTCCTAGATTTTTTTTTAAGTAAGATTTTACAGTGTGCAACCTTTGCTATTGTTTCTATATCATTTTCCTCTGTGTTCTGCAGTAGAGTATGGAAGATTTATGAGAGGTTCCAGTACTCCCAAAAATGCCCCAGGAAAAACCACTGAGGTCCCGGTACTGCGTACCAATGAGTACCAGCCCACTTCAAGCATTGGTTGCAAGAATGAAACAGTTGTTGCTGTGGGTGATTTGTAGAGGTTGCTAGGGTTTCTCAAGTGGTTGCTGGGATGTTCCAGGTAGTTGCTAGAACATTGCAGAGACAATACAAGGAGCTAACAGGGGGCTATGGACAGTTACAATGTAATTGATTTTGCTAGGTTGTTGCTAATGTGTTGGGAATAGTTGCTATGGTGATTTTGGCTGTTTGCTAGGTGGTTGGTAGTTAGTCTGGTTGCTTGTGAGGAAGTACTTCAGGGTTTTTATGGTGTACTATACACTTTTAATAATGGAGGTAATATTGCTGGCTGCAGTAGCTACAGTAGCATTAGAACCTCCTCAGTATTTATCATATGAGTCTGTAGAACCTAAAGCATTGCAGGCCTGTGAGAGGGACAGAAGTGTGTGTTTCTAATCATTCAGGCTTACTTCCTCTCAGAGTATATGTACAGTGTAGAGTAGCTGAGTGGAGGTTTCTGCCTCTGTTTGATGTCCTGTCAAACTGTCCTCTCCACTCATTCCGCTGCATTGACATCAGCGTTGTGCTGAATGTGAATCTAACCTAATATTCAGCATCCACCCTCTGCTGTGCTGCTGAATAAAACAGCAGCAGGATAAAAATAATCAGTACAGTCCCTAAGCTCGGTCTATGCGCTGGCAGTGAATGAGCTGCTGTAAACTGCTGATTCCACCCCGTTTCCTTTTTAGTAAACACCTGCTGGGCTTTTTTTTTTCTGTGAGCACAGTGGGAGCCTTCACATCCTGAACAGACCCTATTATTTGGCTGTTTGTACCTGCGCGGCAGACAGCTGTCATCCAGATTAATTACACTGGTGTAAATGCAAGATGCAGTGGTAAAAAAAAAAAAAAAAATNTAAAAAAAAAAAAAAAAATGTGAGAAAAGCTTGCAGATTCCAGCACATACACTGTGCCTGAGACAGAAATTTGAGCAACACCCAAAAGATTGTGGTCATGTGAGTCTGTTTGTAGACATCAGAGGTCACGCCCGACAAATCACTACTCTCTGGTCACTGAGGACAGAACTGTTACCTGAGGAAAAAGCATTTCAGGCTGAGAATATCTTTACATGTGTGTTAGGCTGCTTTCATGTGATAAGCAATGAGCGTTGAACAGCGCTGCTCATCCAACCGCTGACAGGAAGCATTTATCACTGATGAGGTGTTAACGGTTTTTATCATGGATGTTGCAACAAAGAAGGCTCTGGGTCTTCTTATTGGAAGAAGAAAAGCAAAAAAACAAAACAAAACAAAAAAAAAAAAAAANAAAAAAAAAAAAAAAAACGGCGGACCTGGGTGCACAATCAGATCACAATATGATTTTAAAATTGTATTGTACAACTCAGGAACACATTTATGAGCTTTTCCTCCATTGTTGTGTTGCTTCTGCTTACAACTGTACAATGTTCTCGCATTGGTTGCGTGTCAGAAAAGTCAGCAGCGGGGTCAAAGTTGAATTTGGTTGAACTTTGAATGCAGCATCAAAACAGAAAATCCAAGTCGCTCAAAGCAGCATGCCACAATGCTGGGAGTCACTGTTCCGCTCCCAATAAACAATAGGAATGCCCAGCTCAGCATATACCGCTCGCCTGTTGCTGCATTCAACAGACCTCAGAACTCGGATTTTTCTGACTTCCTACTTGGAAAAATACATTGGAATGGCATTTGAAGTCGGAGCTCTGACTAGGAAACTCAGACCAAAATTATCGAGTATGATGTCACTCAACATGACAGCACCCATGTAAGAGAGCTTTGTGAATGGTAATGATCAGCTAACAAGAGATTAAAATATTATTTCTTATGTGACACTGAAATAAAAAGGTCAAAATATATTGCCAAGTTAACTATCTATAGTGTATAATAACTGTTTGCCTTTGATACGTAAGTGTAAATAATTTCATATTACTTCTCTGCACAAATGTTTAATACTGTGATTAATATCATTGTAAAACAACACAACAAAACAGTACTATAAACTTTACGTTAGTTAGCATTTATTACTAAGTTTATTTAATCTTGCAGTATTTACTGGTGTTCAGTCATGCTTTTTTGATTACATCTGGCTACAATGGTTTGAGGTCGGAAGTCGGAGCTTCCACCTGGGAAAAATCCGACTTCTGAGGTCTGTCAAATGTAGCATATGACGTGAAAGCAGCCGTATGTATCCAGGTTATGATCAGGGTTTTGGAGTAGTTGTACACGTAAAGTTGTACATGTACACTGGATTCAGCCTTATCCTGCTTTTGATGAAGCTGAATTATTTAGTTGGGTTACTGTGGCATGTAAACAGTAGATCCAGATTCCTGAACACTGTCTGCTGTCAGGTCTGTCTTCAACTCCACTCATTCAGTATTTAATCAGAGAAACAAAAGAGAAACAGGTTGTTGTAGGTCCTGCCTCTTTAAGACCTTCTCCCAAAAAACCTGACCTACCTGACTGATGCACATACCTGATGCTATCCAAAATTCAGAGGACCAGAAAACTGACGTCCCAGCCAGTCCTTCTGAAGACAAATTAAAGGAAGACAATTTCTATTCCTATATTTAAGTGACCACGTTTGCTTTAAAAAAAAAAACAAAAAAAAAAACTCGGCATCAAACCTGTAGAAGCATGTGGAGGAAAGTTAGCAACTCTGTCCTCTTAATTATTTATTATTAATTATTACTCCCACATCTATGTTGATAATATTAAACTTTCACCTGTTTCAGGTTTCAGTTTTGCTAGTTACTGATGATTGCAAAAGATCATGTTGTTTAAAGGACCATACCACCCATTTTGCATGTTTGAGCCTAATATATTTAATTTTTATATATGTAATGTTACTGACAATCATTTCCCAAAGCATACTACTGAACAGTGAATTAAAAATGTTTTTCCTACCTTCCAGACCTCCATTGGTTTCAGTTCATTCTGGTACGCTATTAAAATCAACTTGTTGATACTTGAAACGTTCTTGGGATAGGTAATCCATCATCACCTACAAGACATGTATTCAGCTTTTTTTTTAGAAGTTATGTAATTTTAGTGTTTAAGCTCAATAAAAAGCGTGGAGTGAATGTATGCCTCCACCGGGGAATATAGTCCCAAAAGAAGACCTGCGTTTATGGAAAAATTTAAAGGACCGTGACTTCATAAGGCTGTGTAACTATTAGCAGGAGAAACATGGATTTTTAAGGTGGGTGTATCACTTGAATATTTGATTTTGAAAGATTAAGAGATTTTGGAAAATATCAGGAAAGCTGAAATATAGTTTTATTCTTTGGGAAATGATTGTCAGTAACGTAACATATATGAAAATTGAATATATTAGGCTTAAACATGCAAAATGGATGGTATGATCCTTTAATGCTATTTAACTTAAACTTAGCATTAGTGTGTATTATGGACGTTTTCAAGGTGGAATTTTTATTTAATTTGTCTGGTAAGTTCATTAATACTGACAGAACTGAAAAAACTGAAGCAGACAATTGTCCAACTATGTTATCCACACAGAGAGAGAAATTCATTAACCTCGTTAAATCCGTACCTAAACCTAATTGCCTCTCACTTGAAACTGAAATGTTTGAAACTTAAGCTAAATTAAAAACAGCCTGTTAGGTGTAGGAAAAGGTCTTCAGTTCCTATGTGTGTATGACCTGAGCTACAGCTGCAGGTACGTATTCTGTGTATACCTGTAGCTTTATCTCCTTACTGTAGAATCATGGGAAGTTTTTTGCTATTGTAATGACAGCACTTCTATGAATTATGCTGCTCAATTTGTTTCGATATATGTATGCTGAAAGTGTGGTTTAATATCATCTGAATGATAGGGGATGACATGCATGCTCCTCAGCATTCCTCAGATGAGAGATTTCTTCTCTTTAATGAAGACCAAAGGTCACATGGTACAGGGCAGCTGAACGGCTACTTTGAGTGCATCTCAGACAAGATGGATCTTTAAACTCATTTCCCTACATCAAAAACTCAAAGCTCAGTAGCAGCTTTGCTGTATCTGCTGCCTGTGAGCCTCTGAGCAGCAGCATCAGAGTGCTACTACTTCATGAAAAACGCCTGTATTTTTGAAGTTGGGCTCTGGTTACGCTTTATGTTTAGACAACGACGTTTTTGTCCTTTGAAGCTGAAGGAGCTGAATTTATAAAAATGATGGAGGTTAAAGTGCCAGCTGAATATATAATTGCTGTCTAACTTGTTAAATGTGTGTTTGTTAATGCATCTTATTTGTTCTTTTATTGATCTTTTTTTTTGTTATTTTGTATTTTTGCATTTTTTTTGGTGAAGTTCAAGGAACTAATTTTCTTCATAAGTACTGTTATTAACCACATTTCAACTCAATATTTTTTACTCAGTTCATTTGAAATGAGATACTTTTTGCACAAGTGCTTTTCCTTGAGTAAAATTTCATCAAAGTAACAGCACTTTTACTTGAATAGAATATTTTATTACTCTTTTCACCCCTTTTTACAGGCAGGAAGGAAAAAAATAGTTAGAATCTCTTTTCCTGTTGTTCTTCCCTCCAAACAATCGACAAACAGCTTTGGACAAATGCAAATCAACTCATTAACTCCCAAACCTAAATCCATTCTGCAGCAGGAGACGAGAGCAAACAGGAGGAAGAGGAGAAAAAGACAGCAAAAAAAAAAAAAAACAGCCTGATAAAACATCTGCTGGATTCTCCCATCTGTGCCAAGTGGAGCGAGCGAGGCCCGCTGTGACAGAGAAAGAGATTGAAAGGTGGTGGGCAAAGAGAAAAGGAAGAAGGAGATGGAGGCACAGCGCCCAAATCAACAAGTGCCAAGATTTTTTTTTTAGAGGAAGAATGTGTCGTAATGAAGGCGAGGACCAAGTGAAAATCCACGGCTAACGCTAAATCCCTCCGGAAACAATTAAAGTGCCGCCGTTTCTCATGGCCAGTTCAGACTCCTGCCATTTTTCTCCTCCCTTTCTCTTTTCCCACCTCTCTTTCAGATGGTATTCTCTCTACAGAAAAAGATCTTGCTGTTTTTTTTTTTTTTTTTTTTTTTTNTTTTTTTTTTTTTTTCCTCTGTCAGAGGGATTTAGAGATTGATATGCCTCAGGCTCAGCTCTGCTGATCAGACGGATGTTGCTGCTCTTCCTTCCACCTCTCTCTCTCTCTCTCTCTCTCTCTCTCTCTCTCTCTCNCTCTCTCTCTCTCTCACTCTCTCTGGTTTTGTTTTGAGAGCTGAGCTGAAAAAAACAGAAGGCTTTTGGGTCAGCACAGGAGAAGATGTCTGCCTGATTATAGCTGAATTGGAGAAGATTATCCCCATGCTAAAAAGAGATTATTGCATTCTGAAGGTTTAAAGCAACAAACAGACAGAGACGTGAGCGGCTGGATGTGATGTTTTCTGTCCAAACTAAAGTAAGTAAGGTGACCATGTAGCAAACAGAAAACAGAAACAAGCAAACAGAATAAGATAGGATGTTCTTTGCATGCTTAAAAGCTTTTTAGGGATACGAGGTTTAAACAGTTTACAGTCTGCATCAGGCTGTGTTTCTTTAGAAATGCAGTGGAGGATCCAGAACCTGGACCGAGACTCAGTTTGTGTAGCACAAAGTCACTCTGTACTGAGGCTGAAGCTAATGAAAAGACAAATGGAATTTCATATTTCTGGAACATAATCAAAACACGCAGGAATGTCAAGTCATTACACACACCTAATGAGACTTTGGTGTAATGGGAAGCTTGGGTTACTCATTATTTTTTTTTAACCCATCCGCCATACATTTGATATTTTCATTTCAGAGTTATTAATTTGTTTCTCTCCATAATCTGAGTTGCATTCTGCCATTAGTCTAATAATACATAATTGCATTTTAAAGACGTGATAGATTATAAATTCACATAATGAGCACTGCCACTTCAGTTATGGCATAAATCTCTGTCAGGATAATGTGTGTCTTTAATAATGCTTGTTCAAAGGCTGCTGAATTGTTTAAAATCAATTGAACCTGTCATATAAATCAAGGTAGTAAATTAATAAATTACATTGTGTCACTTCCTGTTGACAAAGGTGGTGATTTATCAGGTGATGGTGAATGCAGATCGACGCCAGAAGAGGAGGAAGTGCTGCAACCATGTGATCGATGTACAAACACCAGTAAAAGGAAAAAGGTGAGAGAGAGAGAGGGTCTTTTTATTTTTTTGGTGTTTTCCTGCTCTGAACTTTATAATTTTGGTTCAGTTTGGTCTCATACAGAAAAAATGGAGCTCATAACAACATGCTATCCTTCAACATGTTCATATGAAGATGATTAGGTGAGATTGATGTGTTATCACCTTTTCACAGAATGTTTGATTTGCTATGATGGGTGAAGTTTACTCAACTTTTACCATGTTCATCTGGCATCTCTGCTTATAGATAATCAATAGATCAATACATGTACTGATCAATAGATGAATAGATCAGCTAGTTGGTTCAGAATTCGGCTCATGTTCACGCCTCAAACAAACGGCTCCAGAGTTCATTTATAACAGACTGAGACTTCATGAAAACGGTCTGTGTGTTTGATCCAGTGTGCTGTGTGCTGTTTGTTCAGCAAACACACTACAGGCCAGACGTTTGAGGCCACCCCCAGATTTAAAAAGAAATCATCAATACACAGTTTGTTTTATAATTTGTTGCACAGGAAATGACAAAAATATGTAAAATAAATGTAACTAATTAGTTTTCAAGAATAATTTGTCAACATCAAAGCACTTTGAAGTCATTTCAGGCTTTGGTTTTGTTAAAGTAACGCCCTCTGGCCTTAATAATGCCGCACAAATCCTAGGCATATGCTGCAGTCATTTTTGGAAGTCGGTTCCTGGCAATGATTCCCAAGCACTTTTCAAGCACTCCAACAGTTCTTTTTCATTGCCTAGGCATTTGCTCCCAACTTACCTATCAAGCTCATCCCATGCCAGCTCAATGGGAGAAAGATCTGGAGACTGTGGTAGCCAAGTCATAATTCTCAAAACCTTTTGCTTCTCTTTTGAATGGATGTAATTTTAGCAGACTGTAGATCCAAAAAAAAAAAAAAAAAAAATCTATCACAAACTATGAATTTGCAGTCCTCAATCTGAAGTTCAGAAGATGCAGAGCAGCAGCATGAACTGTATAACAAGTTAATCCCAAAATGATGTGGGAGAAGGCAGACAGCAGCTATTGAATAGATTAGAATGTTAAAACACATCAGCAGGGAGTTGGAACATAACTGGAGTGCTGCACTAATACAGACTGGGCATGCCTTCATTAAGAATAATTTCCTAAAGGACCATACCACCCATTTTGCATGTTTGAGCCCTAATATATTAAATTTTCATACATGTTACTGATAATCATTTCCCAGAGGATAAAACTGTATTTCAGCTTTCCTGATATTTTGCAAAATCTCTTAATCTTTCAGAATCAAATATTCAAGTGATACACCCACCTTAAAAATCCATGTTTCTCCTGCTAATAGTTACACGGCCTTATGAAGTCACGGTCCTTTAAATTTTTCCATAAACGCAGGTCTTCTTTTGGGACTATATTCCCCGGTGGAGGCATACATTCACTCCACGCTTTTTATTGTGCTTAAATGCTAAAATTACCTAACTTCTAAAAAACCCTGAATACACGTCTTGTTGGTGATGATGGATTACCTACCCCAAGAATATTTCAAGTATCAATAAGTTGTTTTTAATAGTGTACCAAAATGAACTGAAACCAATGGAGGTCTGGAAGGTAGGAAAAACATTTTTAATTCACCGTTCCAGTAGTATGCTTTGGGAAATGATTGTCAGTAACGTTACATATATGAAAATTGAATATATTAGGCTCAAACATGCAAAATGGGTGGTATGATCCTTTAAGCCACTGTGGCTACATAATGTGCTCTAGTTGACAAATTCTTCTTGAAAACTAATTAATAACATTTATTTTATATATTTTTGTCAGTTCCTGTGCAATAAATTGTAAAACAAGCAGTGTATTGATGATTTTTAAAAAAAGAATCTGGAGGTGGCATCAAACTTTTGGCCTGTAGTATAGTAATAGCTGAATTTAACATCTTTAATTTAACATGAGTTTTTTTTTTGTTTGTTTGTTTTTTAGATATTTGAAACTATTTTGGTGTATTTCTTTTTGTTTGTTTGTTTGTTTGTTTGTTTGTTTGTTTGTTTGTAGTCTCCTATTTTATTTCAAGTTTATGTTATTTTAATTTGATTATTTGCCTTCAACTTTAGCAGCAAAATCAGAGTCCTGGTCCCCCTCAGGATCAGCATCAGAATCCAGACTGATAACAGCCTCGCTTTCATCCTCTTTCTGAATCAGCTCCATGAGAATAATCTCAGAATGTGTCAGCGTGATGCGTTCATGTTGCTGTGCCACTGCTCGCCGTGACCTCGGGCTGACAACATCTTGCATCCCAGCATGAAGCCATACAGCTGTAATCTGATTTCAGCTGCATTATCGGATACTGAAAACTCAATATGTAGCACAGAAGGCACTTCCTGTTATGAGCCAGAGATCACCCAGCCATTTACACCATGAAGGTAGCCATTGACCCGCGTTAATGTACAGGAAGTGGATTTATGATAAGCAGGAGAAGAAAGTGTGGGAGGGGCGGGGATAACCTGATTTGTGTTGCAGGATTGATTACAGTGGAATATCTGATTCTCTGCTCAAGGCTTTAACGTCTCAAGCTCCTCTAGTGGCTCAGCTTCCAGACGAGCACATTGTATTGATTTATTACACAGGCTCAGTCAAATTAGGGATGGGGGGGGGNGGCAGAGACACATTTATGTTTGGTGTTTATTGTGAGCAGATTAAACCACAGGGAGGAAAAACTTTGATTCATCACTTCAAACTTTGTGGTGAGCAGCAGGAAATGATAATGAGTCTCATTAGCCCTCTGAAGCTAATCAAGAAAATGACACTTCATTCTAGAAAATCCTTCCATACTTCATTCTAAATCTGTTTAGAAAAGTCATCATTCTTGAAACAAATCTCTGCTTTATAAACATCAACTTAGTACAAAATGCTCTGTTGTAGAATTAAAAAAAAAAAAAAAAAACCTAGAGGAAAAATTTAGGAAGGTTCTAGAAACAAATTGGAAAATGATTCTGGAAAACTCTTCCATAC
The DNA here is from genome assembly GCA_014773175.1 of Lucifuga dentata. Lineage (NCBI taxonomy): Eukaryota > Metazoa > Chordata > Actinopteri > Ophidiiformes > Bythitidae > Lucifuga > Lucifuga dentata. Next base: position 56,850 of record VXCM01003214.1, on the reverse strand, counting down.
TTGATTATCATGGGATACATTTTTAATAGAGTTCTTTACAACTACAAAAAGGCCTCAAAAACAGTTTGTTTGTTGACAAATAAATGAAAAATTCAGTACAAAGAAAAAAGTACAAATAAATTTAGACTTTAGGGTTAAAATGCTGGAAACTTCACAGGAAACTTTTACCTTCAATGAGGACTTTTTTCCATCAGTGTCTGTCTGCATACACTTTGCGTTGGTCTGGTTCTAGTCTTTGCTTTGGTCTGGGTCTAGTTTACGCATTGGTCTGGCTCTGGTCTTTATGTTGTGTCTTTGTGTTGGTCTGGGTTAATTTTCTAGATCGGGGGCCGGCAGTCTTTGGCACTCGTGCCACCATTGGCACGCAGAAGCTTAACCAATGGCATGCTGGCAATAAGTGAGCAAGAGAGTATTTTTTTGTAAATGTTGAAGTGTCCTCTCATCCGCATGCCAATTTACCTGTTTTACAGCCATTGGTAAGTGCATGGCCTGTTATTTACGGTAGTTTGATTGACATTTTCCTCCTCCTCCATCTTCCACGAAGACCGTCCCTACTCTTTCTCTGATTGGCTAGTATGTGTTGCCTTAACGCAGCCTGAGCGGGGCGTACACATGCATGGAGCGGGTTTGGTAGACCATGGATGACCCGCTAGCTAAGAAAGATAAAATAAAGAGTTGGGAATTCCAGCCCTCGTGGACAGAAGAGTGGGGTTTTATATTTCAGAAGGACCGCGCTGTGTGTACTTTATGTCTTGAAAATGTTGTTTGCCAGACATCGAGTGTTAAACGCCATTTTGAGACTAAACATGAAAAAACTTTCAAAGATGAGGCAGACAAGGCAGAATCCATCAAACCCAGCATGTCCAGGTATGAGAAGCAGGTAAACGGCCTCAAAGTCTTTGCCACCGCTAAAAATCACGCTACCAAAGCAAGCTATCACATTGCTCACGTGGAAAGCCATTCACCGATGGTGAATATATTAAGGAGGCTTTCCTCTGTAGTTCGGAGGTTTTGTTTGATGGCTTACCAAACAAAGAGACAATAAAATCTAGAATAAAAGACATTCCCATGTCAGCCAGAAGTGTTGAAAGACGCATTGAAGAAATGGCAGAAAACGTCAGAGTGCAGCAGACAGCTGGTTTGAAAGAAGCCATGGTATTTAGCATCGCACTTGATGAGAGTGTAGATGTGAATGACATACCACGTTTGGCAGTCATGGCAAGATACTGTGATTTTACTGTAAGAGAGTAGCTCTGCTGCTTAAAACCAATGCCTGGAACAACAAAAGGTGAGGACATCGCCAAAGTTTTTATGGAGCATTTTGAAGAGCGAGGAATTGATGTGAGCAAGATTTTTGCAGTGATGACAGATGGGGCTCCTGCCATGGTCAGGAAACAGAGGGGAGAGGTCATATTAATTGAAGAAGAAGTTGGTCACCCCATCATGAAACTACACTGCATAATACACCAAGAAAACCTCTGTGCAAAGATGTCAAATTCAGATCTTGATGATGTCATGGCTACGGTGGTGAAGGTTGTTAATTTCATCGTTAAGCAATCTGCTCTGACACACCGACAGTTCCAGTCCCTGCTCGAGGAAATGGACTGCTCATACAAAAATATNAATCTGCTCTGACACACCGACAGTTCCAGTCCCTGCTCGAGGAAATGGACTGCTCATACAAAAATATTCCTCTCCACTTGGTGGTAAGATGGATTAGTTGTGGAAAAGTTTTGGAGCGGTTTGTCAGCTGTTTTGATGCCATAAAGGCCTTCCTGGCTGAAAAAGGCCAAGACTATCCAGAACTTGAGGATGAGAAGTGGGTTGTAAAACTTATGTTTCTCACGGATATTACTGGATTTCTCATGGATATTGCTGGACACCTCAACGAGCTCAATCTCCACCTGCAAGGTGCAGGGCAAACTGTTGGACATGTACGACACATGGGCGGCTTTTGTTGGAAATCTGGCAATTTTTTCAAACGACGTTGCTAGCTCCACTTTCCGCTACTTAAGAAACTTAAAGGAGCTGTCTGCGCAGCACAGCGTCAGCAGCGCTGAAATCTACAAATACATCAGAGGGCTTCAGTCGGAGCTCACAACACGATTTCAGGAGTTTCAGAAGTATGGACCCATGGTCTCTTTCTTGATCAAACTGGAGAGCTTTGATTGGACATGAACTGGAGTCATCTCTGATTGGCTGGCTGGATACACAGGACATGGTAATGCAGCTAATTGAGCTGAAGAGCTCAATACTGTGGGTGACAAAGTTTGCAGAGCTACGGAAACAGCTGGAAACCACAGCAGGACACGATCATGGAACTTGCATCTTTACATGCTGGAGATGTCTACCGGAGAGGTTTAGCTGTCTCAAGAACATTGCATCAGCTTTGCTGACAGTCTTCGGATCAACTTATCTCTGTGAGCAGATATTCTCACACATGAAGAGCATTCTCGGCCCCTCCTGCATTCGTTTGACAACTGGCCACTCTGAATCATGTGTGCAACTTAAAGTGACTAAGTATGACCCCCAGATAATGGAGCTCACCAGAGGAAAGCAGGGCCAGGGGTCACATTGACTGGTAGGTACCTGTTTATGTGTAGCACACCTGGCTTTGCATAACAGAGCTCTTTGTCCCAGTCTCTTTTTTCATCTCAGATGTGAATGTTTTCATGGCAGTCTTGTTGTATACTGCTCATAGTTTTGTTTGTTACATTTAATTCTCCCTTGTTGACTTTTGCTGCTATTGCAACACTAAAAAAAATGAGGGAATGCCATTTAAAGCAGTACTGAAATGGGAACTGTGCATATATTTTGTAAGCAGAGGGGGNGAGGGAATGCCATTTAAAGCAGTACTGAAATGGGAACTGTGCATATATTTTGTAAGCAGAGGGGGTTAAAAAAAACAGTTATTTGTTAAGTTTATTGATGATAAACAAGATTGATGGAAGACTGGCAGGGTTAATAATTTCAACTCAGATATGGATATTTTCATAAGGATGGCAGCCTTCTTGTATAGTGCATATAGTTATGATTGTTACACTTAATTCTCCCTTGTTGACATTTACTGCTATGGAAACACGTTGTAAGTAAAATAAGGGTATGTTATTTGAAGCAGTATGCTGAAATTGGAATTGTGCATTTATTTTGTAACCACAGAGAATAAACATTACTACTACTATTAAGTTTATTGTTGATAGACAAGGTGTATGATTTCAACTCAGATGTGGATGTTTTCATCAGGATTACAGTGTTCTGAATATGGGAAAAAAAATGTTTTTTTCAAAACATGTTTTGCTATGCACGTTGCCTGGATGGAATAAAATTACAGACCAGTTGGAAATTTAAATTTTGATGTGGTGTCCTATAACATTAACCTTAATGTTAATTAATCTTAATCTTAATTAATCTTAATTAACCATAACATTAACCTTAATGCTGACATGGCACACTGATTAACAAGAAAATTTAAAAGTGGCACTTGCTGACTTGCTGACCCCAGTTCTAGAATGATGTGTGGAAGAATTTTAAATTTATTTATTTTATACTTTAAATTTTTCTGGAGTTGAAAATGGTATGAAATCAAGAGTATTTTGTTTGTTCAACTTTTTTTTTTTTTTTTTTTTTTTTTGTATATTCTTAAAGACATTTAAAATATTTTTTATGCTTTTGGCTTTCAGTTGTGTCTTGTCTGAAAGAATGTGTTACATAAATGCTGTTAATATTTTTTTGCCTTATTTTCAGGTTGAATTTGATAACAAGTTCTGCAGAAAATTAATGAACCATAAACCCTTGAAAAAGCTGTCAGTTCACAAGTTGTATTTTCATTTTTAACTGAACAAAATGAAATAGTGAGATGTGAATTACAATAATCACAGCAATTAGTCAATTTTTCTTTGTGCTGCTTCAATTAAAGAGTTTTTTAGCTTTCACAGGGGAGTACCCATAACTCCTGTTTGAAGCAGTTTATGACTATTAGACACTATATTTCTTCATTTTAGTCTAATAGTTTTCACTTTTAGTTTTCTACTCAACATTAATGATCTTAAATCAGTCATTTAAACTGCTCCTGATGCTTCAGGCAATTTACAGAAGACACCACCACTGGAACCCAGAGTTCATGGTGGCAGAATAACAGTCGTCTGTCTGAAGCTCTTCATGTACAAACAAAGCAAAGGAATCAATGCTGATTTCTTTAGACTCTCACAGTGAGAATCCAACTAGCGGACTCCGGTCCAGATCCAGACACAGAGAGGCTTTTATCCGGACTGTTGATCATTTCTTGTGATACTATTATGAACTTCTATTTTAAGGTGAGGAGAATTTTCAGCAGGCACAGCATGGACAGCTCAGCGGAGGTTCTATGGGTCCTCTGGCTGAAGCCTCTTGTCCAATTGTGTTCAGATTCACCATGCCCTGAAAATTAGCTTAGCAGACACGCTAGCAGTCACAACAAAGTTGCCAAATGGCTCAAAGATCGGAAAAGTTGAGCAGGAAAAGTGAGAGTTGAAGGATGAGTGGAAGTATAAATCTGCTTTCATTCTTCCAACAGCAAACGCTACGAGACCTGTTTGATCTGTTCAGTCTGCAGCCATTATAAAAAAGAGGCAACTTTATACCTCAGGTTTACCAAAAGTATGCACATTAACTTTTTATGAGAATGTACAGGATTAAAAACAAAAAAGTTCTTTAGAGAACAAAAGAGAACTTTATTTTTAAGATAAATTTTAGGCAATCAAGTTCATGTTTGAAAATATAAATATACTTTTAATAGTCTGGGAGCCCAGGTAGCCCACCATGCCCCACACAACAATTTACCACAGGATTTTTTTTTTTTTTTTTTTTNTTTTTTTTTTTTTTTTTTTTAAGCCTTTACATCCCCTTAACACATTTCTGGGTGGTAACAGTAAAATAACTCATTCCCTCTATTTGTTTTTACCTTATGTTTAATATGAATCTAAAAAGCTGTGTTTTCTGCTGAGTCAGTGATTTTACACTAAAATAGTGCCTAAGAGTGTGTAATTCTGACATTTTTTTTACTGTTGCCTATCATGGCTTATTATATGTCAAATGAAAGCTTGGAATGTATAGTTTTCAATTATATTAATCATTTTGATGTATATTTTCATTAAAGTAAAAACAAAATGCTATGAAATTCTTTGCTATCTTTGGGTTCTGAATTATGCCCACAAATGGTAAACATCAAACTATTATATGAACAATTCTCTATTTCACACAAAGCACTTATATCTACCTATCTATATCTAGTATATCTAAAGAATTACACACTGTTAGTACAGTATTGTACTGTAACATCACTGACTCAGCTGTCATAGCTTTTCTGGTTAATATTAAACATAAGGTAAAAGCAAATAGTGGTAATGAGTTATTTTACTGTTACCACTCTGAAATGTGTTAAGGACATACAGAGGCTTAAAAAAATCCTGTGGTAAATTGTTGGGGGGGGGGNGGGGGGGGAGTGCATGGTGGGCTACCTGGGCTCCCAGACTATAACTAAGAAAAGCACTTTAGTCGAAAACATTTAACAAAATGTTGAAGCTGACACTTTATATTTTTTCCATGATCACAGTTCATAGGATCATAGTTATGTATAATATCTGGTGGTTATGGACCCCACAGGGGGAGATAGCTGAGTAACTGGACCAACTAAATTTTAGTTGAATACACCCCTGCTCTAAATCAGGATTTAAAGTTTATTTACCACTTTCTCTTTTATCCTAATCTTTCCTCCCCATGTCCCAATCCTCCATCACCACCATCATCGCCTCCATGCCATTTCTCAGTCAAATGGCAGACCAGCTCAGGCCACACCCACAGTGTTTTTCATCATAATATCAAACGATCATTCACTTCCTGTCTGAACAGGATAACAGTGTTATTTCATGAAGATCCCTCTTCTTGTTGACTTTTCAGAAAATCTTTGCAGTGTTCTTCTGAAGGAAGCCACAGCTGAATCTGAACAATCACAGGAGCGACCATTTACATTATTACAAGCATCTGTGTAGAGAAAGAGACGATTTTTTTTTTTTATGTTTGGCCTTGGAAGGAAGGAAAAAAGTCCAGGATGGTCAGATGATCTGACAGGAAGGAAGGAAGGAAGAAGTTTGGATGAGTATGAGATGAGTATTCGGATCGGATGATGATTCAGATGAGTGTTATTCACATGAAGAATAACTAGAATGACTGTGAAGCACACAATCAATATGGCTCACATGCTATTCTAAAGTCAATTAAGAATCAATCAAACAAGTTTTTTTTCATTTTATTTTATATTTTTTGCTTTTTGTATAAAGTTCTTGTAATTTTGACCCTGGTTTTTGAGATTTTATTTTGTTTAAAAGATTTTTCTAGAATGAGGTATTTTTATTTATTTATTTATTTTTTTTTATACTATATGGGAATTTTATTTAGATTTTTTTTTCCCTCACATTCTTGGAAAATCATGAATTAACACTCCCAGTCAAGATTTTCAGGAATTTTCTAGATTTGTAACAGATTCTTGTCACTGGTTTGGAGGAAGTCCAGTTTGTCGGACTCACTAATGGACAAAAATGAAACTTTTGAACATCAGCCATCAATAACTGCACTTGTTCAAATAACAGTTTTCTCTTTCGGCTCGGGCGACAAAGCCTCCCAGATGCTGTGATGACAAATGGCCTGAGCTCACCGTCAGGCCACTTTCAGCCGTGACAAAACGATCCCAGACTCGACAAATTTCTTAACTGTAGTGGAAGAGTCGAGCAGAGGCAGGAAAAAAAAAATGTGTTAGCACGTGTTATATGTGAAACAGGAGAGGGACAGGAGCTTTAAAAATGATGATATGTTATCCTTAAATTGTTTTGAGAGCCTCCCGCCAGCCGGGTCATGAATCAGCCTGTCTGGCAGCCCTTCTGGCGCTTCTGGGGACGTGGCGGGGGCAGCGGAGGCCCTGACAGGTGAGCCGTCCCCACTGCTCGAGCATCGCCCTGCTCTTCATCATTTAACATTTAATCGAAACTCACCTCCTGTCCTGACTGGCTGCTGCCGCTTCCTCCTTTCCCCTTCATTCATCTCTCGCAGACAGAGGAGGTGAAGAGAAGCAGCAGAAAGAAGCTTTGTCCCTTTGACAGTCTGTTGTTATCAGATGGAGCTGCTAACAGGACATCAGTCTACCTGTCAACACCAAGGAACCAAGAAGTCTCATCGATCAGGAGGGAGATCATCGCTGTCCCTCCTGCTGCTGAGGAGCAGCTGGAGATCAGGTCTGCAGATCACACAAACACTGAGACATAAAGGACACACATGATGGTTTTAGGCTGATTATCAGAGTTTGAAACTGGACGTCAGGGTGGATCAGGTCCAGGTGAACTCTCATACCTGGACTGCATACTTTAGCAGACCTTGGTTTGTTCGGAATGGGTTTTTCATTTTTCCACCATTTTGAATGGTGGATCAATTGGACAACATGTATCCATGGTGACGCTTTGGTCACACACCTGACCTGTACTTAAACACTGTTTCCTATACATAGGCTCTACTTGGGTGGCCCACCCAGGTAGATCAGAAGATAAAATCTGAATTGAGGGACAGAAGGTAGACCCAGCCTTAAAAAAAAATACACTGCTGTTACATACACACTGACACACACATACACACAGCAAGAAGATGAACCGCAACATGTATATTTCATTTCATCTCTTTCTTATGTTTTCTTTCTAGTGGCGGGTCTTTTNTTTTTTTTTTTTTTTTTTTTCTTTTCACCTCAACTACAGAGAGAGAAGCCAGGTCATTATTTCTAATTTTAAAATATATGTAATCTCCATGCTTCTCACCAAACTTTCCCTCTGATGTGTTATAGTTACTTACTTTTTTTAGTTTTCCTTTAAAACCCCAATGAGGTCGAATGAAACACAATCGATGAGGTCGAACCGATGAGGTCAAATGCACTCCTTGTGTCATTGTAGTTGCCTAGCAACCAATAGTACACAGCCTGGTAGTGGCCATTTTCTACTAGATCTGAGTGTTTTTTTTTTTTTTTTTTTTTTTTTTTTTTTTTTTTTTTTTTTTTTTTTTTTTTTTTTTTTTTTTTTTTTTTTT
>VXCM01003214.1:31539-48725 GCA_014773175.1 Lucifuga dentata | reverse complement strand
CGGGGTCAGGGTGGGGGGGGGCATCTTGGATACATGACGTACCTGCCCACTGCCACAACTATATTTCCTTTTTTTTTTTAAGTAAATTTTCAACCTGTGGGAAACATTGACGTGGAATACAAAAATATCCTCCTCACTTTCATGGAAAGGTGAGATATCCAATTTAAGCAGATAGTTCTGTCACGTCAAAATCTGTTCAACAAACTGTGGTTTGACTCAAATTGTCATTCTTATTTTCAGTGGTGTCTTTTGTTTCAGAACTCTGCACACTGACAACTTCTGAGTCAATCACCACATCTGATCAATGCGCGTGGTGTCTCTGAACAGGAAGTGGAGGAATCCTGTCAGATCTAGGTAATGTTGTGTCATTATTCTTAAACGACCATACTGGCCATTTTGCATGTTTGAGCCTGATATATTCAATTTTCATACATGTAACATTACTGACAATCATTTCCCCAAAGTATACTATTGGAACGGTGAATTAAAAATGTTTTTCCTACCTTCCAGACCTCCATTGGTTTCAGTTCATTATGCTATTAAAATCAACTTGTTGATACTTGAAACGTTCTTGGGATAGGTAATCCATCATCACCAACAAGACGTGTATTCAGGTTTTTTTTAGAAGTTACGTAATTTTAGAGTTTAAGTGCAATAAAAAGCGTGGAGTGAATGTATGCCTCCACTGGGGAATATAGTCCCAAAAGAAGATCTGTGTTTATGAAAAAATTTAAAGGACCTCACCTGACTTCATAAGCTGCGTAACTATTAGCAGAAGAAACATGGATTTTTTAAGGTGGGTGTATCACTTGAATATTTGATTTTGAAAGATTAAGAGATTTNAGAAACATGGATTTTTTAAGGTGGGTGTATCACTTGAATATTTGATTTTGAAAGATTAAGAGATTTTTCAAAACATCAGGAAAGCTGAAATATGGTTTTATCCTTTGGGAAATAGTTGTCAGTAACATAATGTGTATGAATTGAATAGGCTCTCAAACATACAAAATGGCCGGTATGGTCCTTTAACTGCTGTATTTTCTCAATTTGATTAGTTGCGGCTCACAAAGATCACAAGGCTGCAAACATGATGTCTGCAAGTGACACTGAAGTGACCCTGTGACCTTTCAGCTGGCACCAAGTCAGCACAAAAACAGGATTCACCAATGACGTCGCACTTTTCTCATTCTCTCTCTCTCACACTCTCACTCTCTCTCTCTCTTTCTCTCTCTCTGACCTTTCGACACAGATAAACAGGAAACGCAGCTTATAGATGTCGGCTGTACTCAGCATGAGGGGCTGGATAGATCAATATATCATAGTAATAAGTAAAAATCTGCAAGCGCCAATTATTGCATGTCATGTTTACCCGCCCGAGTGAGTAATCGTCCAATTTAGTTAAAGCTCACAAAGGTAAGTGAAGCTGCCGGGAGCTCGTTATAAATCGTACACTTTCACTCACCAACCAGTAATTAAGATCCCAAAACACACGTTAATATCGCTGCAAGCCCATTACACTGCAGGCCTCTGTGTGTGTGTGTGTGTGTGTGTGTGTGTGTGTGTGTGTGTGTGTGTGCGCACGTGATCAGGCTTTTGCTGACTCGTATCCCAGAATGCTGTTCATATTCCAGCAGAAAAGCTCCAATAAACTACCTTTCTCACTGGAGACACTTGGAAAACAAACAAGTCTTGAAATCATTGAATGCAGGAAGCTCGCGGTGACCTACTACCACGCTGCTACTACAGCTATCAGCGGTCAAACTGGGATTTTGAGATTGGTGGAGCCCTTGACCTGAATTTGTGGTTAACTTGTAGCTGCTGATGAGTAAATTGGTGATTTAAAGTAAAAACAGATCACACAATGGTTGGTAAGAGGTTTGCACTGAAACACATCTGTCTCTGCAGGCCACAAAATCATCATGTTTAGAATCCATTTCCTGGCATATTTCATTGGATCTCATGTTTCAAGCAGCAGAAAAGCAGAGAAATGAACATAAGAGCAGAAACATTCTCAGTTTTCAGCTGTCCATCATTTGTTACTGCTGCAACTCTGACCTTTAACCCTAGTCGATGATGAAAAAGAAAATACAGAACTTAGTTCCCGCAATCTGAAATTTCAAATGCATCACTGAAGATAATGTACAGATATTGAAGTAATAGAAAAAATATATGACTGTGTTTGTATTTGCAGTACAGAACTTTGTATTTCATAACTACATCACATACATTTTATGTTCTAATTTATCTGATTGGAATAATGCAACAAAATCACTGTAAAAATACCCTGAGAAATGATCTGTTAGCAGCTTCCTCATCACTCCTCTTCCTCTGTCCGTCTCTGTGGAATGATGAATTACAGTAATGTAGATATTGGATGCTGAGGATTAGGTTAAGATTGTGGGTCAGTGATCAAACCTCAAGCTAGCATCTAAAGCTAACAAACATGCAATATGATACCAACTGGGACAAAGCCAAAGGCAAGTTAAACATACCACATACATGCAGTAATTAAGTGACTGAACCAAAGAAGACCATCTTAACTTTTATACTGGTCAGTTATCAGCTTCTGCAGCCTTAGAAAGGTGAGGTAATTTTTTTTTTTTTTTTTTTTTTTTTTTTTTAACATTTCACAATTAAAGAGTGTGTGTGCTGTTTACTGTATGTGCAGCCCTGGTGCAGTAGAACAATGCCCAACGCATGCAATTCTGACACGTTCCAGCCACACATACAGTATTTAATGGAGTGGAGAGACACATCTGGGACACAAGACTCATCAGATAGATGCACACACACACACACACACACACACACACACACACACACACACACACTCAATAGAATGGATCCTAATTGCTCCAACTGACAGCTCGTTTGGTGGACAACGGAGGTAAAACAAGGCCCAACAACCTGAAGGTGTGCTGAAGGAATGCTGTTCCAGATTGTTCCAGCCCAGTTTAAAGGACCATACCACCCATTTTACATGTTTGAGCCTAATATATTCAATTTTCATACATGTAACGTTACTGACAATCATTTCCCAAAGCATACTACTGGAATGGTGAATTAAAAATGTTTTTCCTACCTTCCAGACCACCATTGGTTTCAGTTCATTCTGGTATGCTATTAAATCAACTTGTTGATACTTAAAATGTTCTTGGGATAAGTAATCCATCATCATCATCATCAGTGACATTTTATTCTGTTTTGAAATTTGTGGTTGTGTAAAGTAATTGTGTATAATGATGTCTGATGTTATGTGTCTGTGTGTAATGGTGGTTTTGTTTTATGTTTACCTGCCTAGGGACTGCAGATGGAAATTAGCTGTTAGCTAAATCTGGTACAAAGCATCTNTTATGTTTACCTGCCTAGGGACTGCAGATGGAAATTAGCTGTTAGCTAAATCTGGTACAAAGCATCTCTTTTCAGTTTGAGATTAAAGTTTGTTTTTTTTTGCATGGTCCCTGTCCAAATAAACTAAATCAAATAAATTAAAAAAAAAAAAAANAAAAAAAAAAAAAACAATAAAATGGTGAACAAGCGTATTCAGGTTATTATTATTATTATTATTATTATTTTTTTTTTAGAAGTTATGTAATTTTAGCATTTAAGCACAATAAAAAGTGTGGAGTGAAAGTATGCCTCCACCGGGGAATATAGTCCCAAAAGAAGACCTGTGTTTATGGAAAAATTTTAAATTTAAAGGACCATGACTTCATCAGGCTGTGTAACTATTAGCAGGAGAAACATGGATTTTTAAGGTGGGTGTATCACTTGAATATTTGATTTTGAAAGATTAAGAGATTTTGCAAAATATCAGGAAAGCTGAAATACAGTTTTATCCTTTGGGAAATGATTGTCAGTAACCTTACATGTATGAAAATAGAATATATTAGGCTCAAACATACAAAATGGTGGTATGGTCCTTTAACTTGACTACTACAAGTACTGTTACTGCTACTAATGTTACTACTACTGTTATTACAAGTAATACTATTGTTATTACTACTGTAACTAATACTGTTACTGTCACTTTTTATACTACTACTGCTACTACTGTTACTACTATACTGTAACTACTTTTACTAATTTTACTATTAGCACTAATACTACTTTACAAACTAATACACATGAAGTTCACACTTGAGTTGTAGACTTGAGTGAGATTTCCTCCATTTTTACAAAGCAGAATTTGTCTTTCTTGGGGGCCAAATAGACAGGATGTCAAACTTTGGTTTGAAAAATCTTGACATTTCTGGCAAACCTGTAAATGCTGTTTCTTTATCAAAAGATTGATCACATGACAGTCAAGTGTTGATGAATTTTCTGGACTGAAGTTTAAAATACTTAGAGTCACTTTTTAGATTCATGTTTTCAAAAATTGTTTTATGATCATTTCTTTCCCAATTTGTTTGAGGCCTTCTTAATGTCCTTGTATTTTATAGAATCCATTAGATAATCAAAACTCTGGAGAATCAAATTATTTTAGACTGTTCTGGAATCCTCCAAAGATTTATGTCAAGAATTAAGTTTTTTTTTTTTTTTTTTTTTTTTCCAGAATCAAGTGTTCAAATAGTAAAGGAGTACTAAAAGAAGTACTAAAGGCTGGGCAGAAATTTGTCAGGATTTTTTGCAGTGCAGCTTTTAAACTGGCAAATAAAAATAAATTGAGTGAAAAGTGAAATTGCAAACGTCTTTAAACTCCAGATGGTTAAATGGTCTATCAGTGACACTGCTGAGGAAAATCTGGATGTTTCTTACAAACCTGTAAACAAACAAACGAGAACATTTCACCGTTTTGTTTCCTGTCAGAGCAGCTGATAACACATTAAGGCTGAGATTAAGCATTCACAGCTGAAAATACACAGAAGGGTCAATTAAAGCTGGAATAAATGTGGTTGAAAACTTAAGTTACAGAGATGTAACTGTTCTTTCTGCCACATTTGGATGAAAATATTTCAACATGTAGCAGCTTCTGCAGAGGTTTGTTAAGAAAAGTTGAAAAAAACTAGTTAAAAATTAATGAACATTACACTGCTGCAGTGATGCAGGCTTAGCACAGCATGTCCAGCAGTGGTCTCATTGATAAAACAGCACATAGTCCATGTTAAAAGGTTACATAAGCTCAAAAGAGGAAAATTGTATATGCACAAAAATATTTAGATTTATAATATAGATTTCAGTTTCCCCTTCATAAATCACAATCAACTTAAAAATGTGTGCATTGTGGGAGTGCCCACTGCACTCCCACAATGTACCATACATGGTCCTAAAGGATTTGTGAATATGAATATGATATACAGTAAATATAAATGAGTTTGACATCATCTCATTGCACTCCAGAGATAATGGAGAGTTCTGATTGGTCGATAAAAAAAAAAAAATATGGAGACAGAAGTGCAGGTATATTGTGGAGAAGGAGAGATCAGGAAAATGTGTGATTTATGCCTCAGTAGCAACAACAATCAAAACATGCTGCAGTTGGAAACGAATCAATTTAACTATTTTAATTTATTCTTCTAAAACATTTAGAATTTAAATTTTCTACTTAATTAAAATTCTTTCAGACCTAAAAATGGAGGTAAAAGGGTTTCTAACACCTTCATGAATGATTAGCTACTATCCTTATTTATGTGGGAATCTGAATAATTGATTCACACATTTGAATTTACCAAAATTAACAGGGTCACATGATTTCACATTATTAATCATTAGTGCACATTTTGGAGAAAGTGTTGGCTTAAAGGATCATACCACCCATTTTGCATGTTTGAGCCTAATGTATTAAATTTCCATATGTGTAACGTTATTGACAATCATTTCCCAAAGCATACTACTAGAACAGTGAATTAAAAATGTTTTTCCTACCTTCCAGACCACCATTGGTTTCAGTTCATTCTGGTACGCTATTAAAATGTTCTTGGGATAAGTAATCCATCATCGTGAACAAGATGTATTCAGGTTTTTTTTCTAAGTTTTGTAATTTCAGCGTTAAAAATAATAACGCAATATAAAGTGTGGAGTGAATGTATGCCTCCACCAAAAGAAGACCTGCATTTATGGAACAATTTAAACAACTGTGACTTCATAAAGTTGCGTAACTATTAGCAGGAGAAACAAGGTGGGTGTACCACTTGAATATTTGATTTTGAAAGATTAAGAGATTTTTGCAAAATGTCAGAAAAGCTGAAATACGATTTTATCCTTTGGGAAATGATTGTCAGTAATGTATGAAAATTGAAAATATTAGGCTCAAACATGCAAAACAGATGGTATGGTCCTTTAAATGGGCGTTCTGTCAGAGTGGCTGTGGGCCAGAGTGATGCAGTGGAATAATTTTTGTGGGCAGAATCATTGAGAAATCTGATTCACTTCTCTGCTTCTCCGTCAGTATCACCAAGTCCTCCGGTCTTCATAATGTGCATACAGAATGGAGTTTCCATACAGGTGTGCAAATTCTCCCAAGTTTGTTTTTAAATATTTCAAATTTTGCATGGGAAGTGGCGTCCAAGTGCCCTGTCTTGTGTGTATGCCATCTGGGCCATTGTGTTTTACGAATTTATGAATGAGGCCACAGCTCTGGTCCAGCTCCAGTCTCTCTGTGCTCTTTCTCTGGTCTGGCCGTGGTCCAGTTCTGATCCAGTTGTAGTTGTTTGACTCCAGTCTTTCTCTGGTGTGGTTTATACAACTCCAATCTAGCTCTGGAGTCTAGGTCCAAGCCAGTTCAGGTCTGGCTCCAGAGTGGCTCCTATCCAGCTCCAGACTGACTCTGCAAACTCTGGTCCAGGTCTGTGGCAGCTGTGGTCTTTATTTGTTCTGTTTCAGGACTGGCTGTGGTCCAGCATTGGTCCATCTCTGATGTGTGTCTGGTCTGGCTCCTGGCCAGTTCAGGTAAAGCTCTGGTCCAGTTTTGGTCCCACTGTGGTCCGGCTCTGGTAGGACTGAGGAGTGTTTGGGGTTTTTTCCTACCTGCTTTGAGTGACAGACAGTGCACACGACGGATTCTCCAGTTTCCTTAAATTGCCAGTTAGCTTTAATGAGCACTTTAATTTTAATGAGCAACTTTCAGATCCCTTACTTCATTTCATGTGCCCCTCCCCTCCCTACCCCACCCAACAACATGTAGGCCTGTCTGATCCAGTAGGAATGACAGATTGAAGAGTATNCTACCCCACCCAACAACATGTAGGCCTGTCTGATCCAGTAGGAATGACAGATTGAAGAGTATGGAGGACTGCTGGCTAATACCCCCAACGGTTCACTGACCTTCCACCCAATCAAAGCAGATTTGTTCCACACAAACTCCCCCACCCCTGCAGCTACCTCCTCTTTATTTTATTTATTTATTTTTTTCCCCCCCGGATGAATGTCAATCCATCTTATTCTAATGAAGCTCTTGATTTGGCTTCGTTCGGCTGGGTTCCAACCATAATGATCTACAGCCCACAGCCATGGCCTCAATTAGATTATTNGGCAGATGGAAGAAAGAGAGAAAGAAGCAGAGTGAAGGAATTGATTGGTCTGATGTTTGATATAAATTGTGTTAATGGTTTTAATCGGCATGCAGTCCGAGTCGCTTACAGACGTTCGTTCACACAGAAATTTCAGTTTCTATCAACCTCATTCTAACCATGTCATTTCATTCATTGGTTACAGAGCAAGTTTGTCTTCATGTCCAGTAAAAATATTTTTAACAGTGCAGCATCGGGGTGGGTAATATGGCCTAAAATAATATCATGCTGTTTCAAAGGTATCTTTGCAATAACAGTATTCAAGGCAGTATGAGCAATATAACACAACACTGCTGATTTGGTGAGTGCAAAAGTTAATAAACTGCAACAACACAAAAAGTGAAAATGAATAAGTATGAAAGTCGGTAGAATGTTTCCTTTCAGTGAAAGTATAAATAAGTAAATCCTGTAATATTTTAGATTATAAACACAAATTAACTTGACTTGCTAGTAGGGTTGAGCTGAATACCTGGGTGAAACGAGTATCGACAGATAATGTACTTTTTACGAGCACGAGTATCAGCCGAGTAAAAGTATTGGGTAGCTGTGTCCACATCGTTCCATGATAGGTCAGCCACACACAGAGCTCCTCCCCTCTACAGAGCCTAGAAAGTTCACTGCGGCTGTGCCACGCAACACAATCTAGCCATTGTCACAGCCACTCTGTTCACAGGAATCTATTATATATTATATATTATAAAGTTTGCAATTCTCAGATTCAGCTCGACACATTATTCTCACCAATCACCATAGCTAAACACACAGTTACTGTGGACATTCACGTGTAAGCACCGGTTGTAAATTTCAGCTGTATGAAATCTGGGTGGCGTTTAAAACTTTATTTGCCTCATGTGTTAGTGATCAATAAATTTGATAGATAAAGTCACTCAGCTGATCAGTCAGTTTTAAATGGTGAGCTTTGACCTGATCTCACACATGTTCTTATGCGCTCTGCTTCACCTATACTGCGCTGCACGTCTGAGTTCCTCACACACATACACACACCCCTGCGCAGCATGATAACACACTATGGAAGTTAATATGCACGTTTTCCTGTTGTTTTAGCATCAGTCTTTTAGAACGAGGATCTCTAAAGCAGAATGTATGTTTCCTTTAAAACCAGATAATCAGGATAAATGGTGACTGGCAGCTCATTAACATGCTTCACCAGCTTTTACCTGTCACACCTCACAGCAATGTTCATGTGACAGCGGTGTGCTGATTATCTAGAAGTTTTATGAATGAGCCTTAATTATCATGGCGTGCATTAAGGCAATGTTACTCTCCTTATCACCGTTTTTTATGAATCTGGGTTGTTGTGTTTTACTTTGTGTCGAAATAAGAACTACCCCCNCAAAAAAAAAAAAAAGTTAGGTAGTAAAAAAGTCCTGTGATCACACACATAAACATCACACTGTTTAAAATTAATTAAAAAAAATAAATTAATTAAAAAAATCAACAAAACAGAAAGTTATGTTGAATATGAAAACTAGTTCATGCATTTTACTTCATACTTCTTAATACTGGAGCAGTGCTACACAGCTGTAGACCCCAGACACACCTGGCAAGGATACCTTGAGGCAGGTATACCAGGATACTTTGAGATGAGGCACGTACCCCTCCGCCCAACCCACTCTTCATACTGACCTCATAAACTACTTGAATGAACCATGCTGCTATACCTTTTTACGCACACCCTTTGCTATTTGCAATTTTGCACCATCTGCACTAAAACACTGCAACACAATCGAACACTGAAAGACCAAGTNGCTATTTGCAATTTTGCACCATCTGCACTAAAACACTGCAACACAATCGAACACTGAAAGACCAAGTCTACCCACATATTCACTCTTATCTTGTGTGTGTGTGCTTGCACTCTTTTACTGTACATATTATTGCACTTCAATATTGTTTATTTGGTACTATGATTAGACGTGTTTTATCTTTTGTACTATTTTTTTAACATGGCAAAAAAAAAAAAAAAANCAAAAAAAAAAAAAAAACGAAACAGCTGTAAAGTAAGAATTTCATTGTGCAGTGCAACTCGTTTGTCTGTGCATATGGCAATAAACTCTTTGAATCTTGAATCTTTGATTATTTTTACCATTTACATCTTCAGGAAGAGTATCCGATACGTGTCACATGTGAGCTAAAGATCGGAATCAAGTCACATGTAAGTGGTCGTGTAAAGCCAGCCAGAGAGACAGAGATGTATGGCTCAACTGTCAGGCCTAACACACATGTTCTGTTTCTTCTTGTTGTGCATGATGTGAAATTTCATCAACATGTCGTCATGCCAAAAATGTCAATATTGGGATATGACAATTTTTTATTATATAGAATAAATATACCATAATTGTTATGAATGATATAATATGGCAGAGTCCTAGAGCGTATAACATAAACATTTCCAGAGTAAAACTTGAAGACTGTGTTTAATGATCACATGAGGCAGAAACATTCTGACAAACAGGAAACAGATGTAAACACATTATCATATGGCTGCAGATTAGAATGTCTTCCTGACATTTCCTCCCAATAATTCTGCATCCACACCACAATCTTTCTGCATTTATCACTGGAAATTGATGCAATTTATATTCATCAACACTCTGACACGATGCCACAATACAGGAACCAATCCTGACTTCACATGAGGAAACATGAGATATTTAACACAGAGAAGAAGAACTGCATTAACAGCAGATCTGTCTGTATTTTTACCAATTCATTACTTCGCTGACATTTTCCTCCTATTATATTGTAAAAATATGCATCAAGTTATTTTGTCTGTTATTGATTTTCTTCAAACCAGTGAAAAAAAAAAAAAATCAGGAAGTGCAGTGAGATTATTTCAACCTGCTTCCAACACAAATCATCTGGTTTCAGTAAGTTTCTAACAATGATTCTGGCATGTTTGCTATGTTTGGGAAGTTTGGAATCTGCAGTTGAATTTTAAATAAAATTTTATAGGTTTAAACAAGCTGTAGTGTGTGTGTGTGTGTGTGTGTNGGGGGGGGGGGACAGAGGCTTCGTGCTAATTAAACATTGATGCTAATGTGTCTTAACAGCAGACAATTTGGTGCAGTGTCGGAGCTCACTGTGCACGCTAATGCTACAGCCTGTCAGTCACACCAGTGTTCATCTAAATCCAGCTATCAGAAAAATGTAGTGAAGGAAAAGCAATGAGTCTCCCAAACGAAAATACGTGAAGTAGCAATTCTGTAAAGCTAAAACTAAAGTATAGCTTCAACTCAAATTCAGAGGGGTCCATTTACTCAGCTATCTTCCCCGTGGGGTCTGTAACCACAAGATATTATGCATAACTATGATTCAGAAGCCTTCATGGAAAAAATATACAGGCAGTCCCCAGGTTACGAACGAGTTCCATTCCTACGGCTGTCTTTAAGTCAGATTTGCACGTAAATCAGAACAGTTACATAAGGTGTGTATCTAGCGTATATATTTTACCTTTCTATGCATAAGAAACATTNATCAGAACAGTTACATAAGGTGTGTATCTAGCGTATATATTTTACCTTTCTATGCATAAGAAACATTTCCAGATACACTAGAACATCTTAAACATAATAACACCACTGAACCGCTGACAACGCGCAATGTTTTGATGTGCATCACAAAGTAGTGCACCGTTCGTTATTACAAAACATTGTATGTAACTGAAATTTTTTATTTAATAGGCTTTATGGTAATCGGTTCGTAAATATGGATTGTTCATAAATGTTCTTGACTAAGGTTGGCCAAGGAGGGCTGGTGAAGGTCACACTCTCACACACACTCACCAGTGCACTATATGTTATCTGTCTGTTGCAAGATCAAATTTCATATACAAAATGGTTTATGCCAATCTTGGCATTTGTCATGACTATATATGCAGACAGATGAAAAAAAAAATGCTTTCGACTAAAGTGCTTTTCTTAGTTACAAGTATATTTTCAAATACAAACTTGCTAAAGATTTAGCTTAAAAATAAAGTTCTCTTCAGTTCTCTGAAGTTTTTTTTTTTTTTTTTTTTTATCCTGTACATTCTCATAAAAAGTGGTAAAACTGAAGTATAAAACTGAAAAAAAATGAGGATAAAAAAAAAGTTCTATTTAACGTTGCCATTTTTTGTGACACCACAGACTGAACAGATCAAACACACGGGTCTTGTTGCTGCTGGAAGAATGAAAGCAGATTTATATGTCCACTCATCCTTCAACTCTCACTTTTCCTGCTCAACTTTTCTGATCTTTGAGCCATTTGGCAACTTTGTTGTGTGTTTGACTGCTAGCACTACTAAGCTAATTTTCAGAGCACAGCGAGTCTTAACATGATTGGACAAGAGGCTTCAGCCAGAGGACACATAGGGCCCCTCGCTGAGCTGTCCATGCTGTGCCTGCTGAAAATTCTCCTCACCTTAAAATATAAGTTCATATTAGTATCACAAGAAATGATCAACGGTCCAGATAAAAGCCTCTCTGGGTCCAGATCTGGACCAGAGTCTGCTACTTGGTGACCACTGCTGTAGAGTAATCGACGAAAAGTACGTAGATATATGTTGAGTCAGTATGTTTTTTGTGGCACTTTTCTGTCACTTTTTGTCACACAGAGAGAAAAAGTGACAGAACAGACAGAGAAACAGCCTGTGATGCTTTGTTCTGACACCACACACTCTCACACAAATGTGCAAAGTGTGTTTCCATCAAACATGACCCCACTGCTCACCAATTATCTCTGCAGGACTGCATCATCTGAGCGCCGGGGTCGGCCTCGTCTGTCAAACCGTCTGGCTGCACCCCAACTCCTCCCTACATAACCATGTCTCCATCAGCAAATAATCACTCCCAGAAAGCATGCAATCTGCAGAGTCAGAGGTCAGAGCTTCCATTAACAGACAGCGGCAGGCTATCGGTGTGGACCTGTCACCTCTCAGCCAATGAAAAGCTTTTTTCTTTATTTCAGAGAGCTGTTGGACCTAACAGCTTTCATCCTGGGTTACACCATACAATCTCCTTTACATTAAACCCTCCACTAACCATTATCTTCACATACAAGTAAAACCATGCGGTAAGACTATTTCAACCTGTTTCCAATAAAAATCAGTTGTTTCAGGATTGCTCTAGAAATGGAAGCAGAATAAACGCAGATCACTGCAACACAATCTTGTTTTAATGGGGTGTTTTTGCAGCAACCAAATGTTGCAAGTGTTGGCGTGAAAAGCTGCAGCCTCTGGCCTCTCTTCAGCTTGCCGTTTCGCTCTCTGCTTTACTGGAAGTCACAGACTGTTTTTTTTTTTTTTTTATCACAAAAGCGTTAAAATTAGCAAATGCTTTTAGAATTCTAATTATGGGCCACCAGAGGAAAAACAGAGCAAGTCCACCACAGCAGGAGGATCAAAGGGTTTTTTTTTTTTGGTGTGGAATCAGCAAGCGGCAGTGCTCTGACTGGAGGTTAGAGGACCATCAGTGTGCTGAAAGTCACGCCGCTCGTCTGCCTTGAGTGTGTAACTAGCAGTTCACGGCTATATTATTATCCTGCTGAGGGGCTGCTGGGTGATTATAGCCTGTTGCCCCAGCCTTGGGCTCTCGAGTCTTGTTAATACAGCTCTGAAGTTGGGCTAATTGGTGCTTAATTACTGTAGTCGTCCCACCAACAGCCACCCTGAACAGCTGCAACCAGCAAAGAAACAAAAAGGAGGAAGACAAACTGGAGGAATAAATAAGCAACCAGAGACAGTGAGACATTCCCAGTGTTTGCTGTGTAATTGTTAGAGGAAGGAGGAGGAAGGAGAACATGCTACGGCAGCTCGTCAAGACAAAATGCCAAGAGTGAATTATAGATTTTCAGACGCTCGCCTCTCAACTCTCAGCCTTCAGAAACTGTGTTCCTCATGAAATGTTAAGAGGACAGATGGTAGCAACAACAACAACATTGTAAAAAGGAAGGAGCGTGAGGCCAAACGCACCTCTGCAGTCTGACTGACAGGCTGACTGAACACACATACAGCTACAGCAAGACTGGTCCTAGTTGTGGTCCTGGAGTACAACTCTACATATTTCCATCCTTCCCTGCTCTAAAAACACCTGATCGTGCTTGAATCATCGATTCAGTTGTGGTGTGTGTGTGTGTGNGGGGAGTACGAGAAAAGCAAGATGAATCCCGCCAAAGTAAAGTAACACAGCTTGTGTTTCACAGTTCTAACCTCTTACAAAATTACATCAAGCTTCCTCAAAGCAAATACGTGTAAATATCTATAGCAAATATGTGTAATAATTTTCTGTTGTACATATTCATATTCATGTATAAGAATTACTGCTTTTATGTTTCTCAATACTAACCTTCTATTAAAAAAAAAACAAAAAAAAAACATCAAACCTCCCCAAAGCAAATATGGCAAATACTGTAAGTAAATACATGTATTTAATTTCTATTGTACATATTTATTATTATATAATATTTATATTTACTTTTTCCCTTTTGAAAAGTATTTATTATTATTATTATTATTGTTGTTGTTGTTGTTGTTGTTGTTGTTGTTGCTGTTGTTGCTGTTGTTGGCATGTGTAAATGTGACTTTGCATGTGATGTTTAGTATTTTGACTCTGTAATGAATGTCAAAAAAAAATATTGAATGTAAATGTGTATCAATTGGCTTTTAAATGAATCTGCATTTCGTTGTAGATGCATGAGGGCACAGCAGGCTAGGCTAGGCTACTGACTTAGCTTAGAACATAGCATGTTCAGTAGCCTAGGTTAGTTTGATACACTGGTGCTTGCATAAGTCAGAACAATTCCAAACATAGTAAATCATTACATGGTTTGTGGAGTTGCTTCCTGTCATTTTCAAACATAACAAGAGACAAACTGAGCCAACATCTGCTCAGCAAGTGAGTACCTAACGAGTCTTTCACTTGCAGCAAGTTCCATCGATCATTCTTCCCCCATTTAAACAGATAGACTGTCTATCTGATTCTCCGGGCTGGTTCAGTGAAACGTTCACCATGTGCACTTATTCTTCAGGTGACTGATTCAGCAACGAGACGGCAATGTCGGAGGCACTTATTCAGTGAATGAACAATCAAAGGCACACTGATTCTCCAGGTTAAAAGTTCTGTTCAAAGGCCTGCTGATTCTCCATGTTAAAGCTTCAGTGAAAGAATCAGCAGTATATGAAGCGCTGTATAGGACAAAAATCACGTTTCGTTCACACACACGCTAACAAACTCATATCGCACACACACACATATATGAAAGCACGCATATACTATACTATAACCACACATACATATATGAACATCATCGCACACATACACACTAGTGTAACCACACACACACAATGGTATGATCACGCATATCGCATAGACACTACTAGGCGCCCAGATTATACATGTGTGAATGACAGATCATACTATCTGTGTGAGAGGCAATAATGTCACGGAAGAGGCGGGGCTAAAACCAGAAGCACAAGAATAAGCAAACACCAGAATAAAAGCATAATGTAACTAAGATGATTAGTATTAGAGTACCAACATAATGGAACAAGTATTTGAAATTGAATAAAGTGGTCAGCCTTTGCGAGTGGTGCATACAAATATTTGAACTTCAACATTTCAACGTTTGAATTTCGAAATGTTGAATTGTGTTGTAATGTGATGTAGTATGTATTTACAGATAAAAGTGTTACCTAATATTTTATATAACTTATGGTTATAGCCTTGGTCCTTCTATGACATCATCATCATTTAATCTGGTAGCTCAGAAGTGTTACATTTAATTTTATTTTTTATTTGTGCCATTTGGTGTGGGCCTAATTTATTATTTAATGTGCTGCCGCCTGCTGGACATTTAGAGAATTGCAGCAAACATGCACATGATAGCTTTTTAATGACAACTAATGCAATATTTTGGAATATTTAAATTACAGTATTACAATAGTTATATGTCCACAGAGTATGTACATTATTGGTAGGTGCTTAAAAATGTAAGTTAATCTCTAAATTAAATATTTTTTTCTTTTAATTTAGCATATTCTAGGTATCTCCTCTAAACACCCCAGTGCCAGTTTACCAAAACTTTATTTTTTTGTTTGTTTTAATTGTAACTGATAACAGACAGTGATGAAATAAAGTAATTATAAATAATAATAATAATAATAATAATAATAATAAATAAATAAAGTAAATTTCATTGTAATCCAGGTAACTATATAAGACAACTACATCCTCCTTTATTGCACCACTCATAAAGGCTGTGGTGGAATTTCAAATACTGTTCCATTATGTTGGTACTCTAATACTAATCATCTCACATATTGAACAATCTCAAATATACAGATACTAAGTCTGACTTCAGCTTTGTGTGTAATACTGTAGTGTAACATCAACAATAACTAGCAGCCAAATAAATCTCTACACATTATGCTTTTATTCTGGTTTTTGCTTATTCTTGTGCTTCTGGTTTTAGCCCCACCTCTTCCATGACATTATTGCCTCTCACACACATTAGTGTTGATGAGCTCTCATTCACACATGTTTAATCTGCGCGTGTAGTAGTGTCTATACGTGGTTATGCTATAGTGTATGCACGCTTTCATGTATGTATATGTGTGGTTATACAATAGTGTATGTGCGCTTTCATGTATGTGTGTGTGTGCGATATGACGTTCATGTGTGTGGTTATAGTNTGTATGTGCGCTTTCATGTATGTGTGTGTGTGCGATATGACGTTCATGTGTGTGGTTATAGTATAGTGTATGCGCACTTTCATATATGTATGTGTGGGTTATACTATAGTGTATGCATGCTTTCATATGTGTGTGTGCGATATGATATTCATATATGCATGTGTGTGGTTATAGTATTGTATATGCGTGCTTTCATATATGTTTGTGTGTGCGATATGAGGTTGTTAGCGCGTGAACGAAATGTGATTTTTGTCCTATATGGCGCTTCATAGCAGTAGGCTTGGCCGGTTCACCAAATCATCAATTCAAAGATTCGATATTTAGTCCATGAATCTGTGATCACATTACTTCTGGTTCATTCCGGTCCGTGGTATAAATGAATGAGACTCAATATATTTATGTACTTTTTCTTTCACAACATCCCGTCTTTGAGATTGATCAACACATTCTAACTCCAACCATAAAACTAATGTCTGTTTGGCTCAGGAAATCTAGTTTGTGTGNGATCAACACATTCTAACTCCAACCATAAAACTAATGTCTGTTTGGCTCAGGAAATCTAGTTTGTGTGTCACAAACACTGCATAAGTGGCATTTAATGTAGTGTAGGTGAGCGTCCACTGGGGGGGCAGACTCAGACAGGCTCACTGAGTAGAGACACAGACACAGAAGGCAGAGCCAGCCGAGAACCGAGAGAGCTGTGAGAACCATAAGAACTGTGAGAACTGGCGAGAGCCGAGAGAAATTGCCATTGTTTGAGTGGGGGAAGAATGAACGACAGAGCTTGCCAGAAGGGATTAAGGTCTGCTAGTTGTTCACTTTATGATAAGATTTCAGCTCAGTTTGTCTGTCAGCATATTGAAAATAAAAGGAAGCGACCCCACAACCCATTATAATGAATTATAATGATTACACAAGCTAACTGTAACAGCAGGCGACAATAGCTGACACATGGAAGTCCTACAGAGGTGTACCGACATCACCCCACC
>VXCM01003214.1:27500-31325 GCA_014773175.1 Lucifuga dentata | reverse complement strand
CCCCCCCCCCCCCCCCCCCAGCAGATGAATCGTGATTCGGTTCTGACATAAACCAGTCTTTCTCATAGGATGATCGGACTAATCCGATTCTTGTAAATGAATCGAACTTTCCATGTCTAATCAGCAGCTCTCTGATTTTGTCTGAGTCACTGATCAATGAACTTATTCATGTTACTCAAGGATGCTCCCTAGTGGACGCTCACATGCACTACACCAAATGCCACTTTGTCACTATCACTGGGCAGTGACATCTGCCCAGTGATATATATTTTATAGTGATAGATATTTTATAATCCCAAAGGCAAATTGCAGGTTACAGCAGAATAATAATAATTTCAAAATACTAAGCAAATTAGTAAAGATGACCAGGCTACAACTGAAAGACAAGGACTGCAAGTGCAGTGGTACGGCATTAAATACACTAATTACAGAGTGAGAGTCTAATGACATGGTGATACAATAATAATAATAATAATAATAATAATAATAATAATAATAATAATAATAATAAGGGTGACAGTTATGATGGATGGATGGATGTGTGAATGCAGTTGTGTGTGCCCACACAAACTAGATTGCCTGAGCCAAACAAAAAGATGTTATTTTTGTACTTGCAGTTACAATATGTGGAGTCATATTGAAGATAGAGTGTTGTGAAAGACAAGCATATAAATATATTGAATCTCTTGCATTTATAGCAGAAACCTGAAGGAAATGGAAGTATGTGCTTCAGTTACTCTGTGAACCAGATCACCCGATTCTTTTAAAAGTTCATTTCTTCTGAATCGATGATTCAGTGACTTGGCCAAGTCTAATGTAGACCAGAGAGAGGAGGGAAATATGTGTCAGCTTGCATGAGGAACAGGACAGAAAGCCTCTAGAGTAACAGAACCAGCAGACGTTCATCTGCTGTCTTCAGACCTCTTTTGTTGTTTACAGGTAATCACAGCCAAAATTTGTTTTTCTGTTTAGTACAGATTTTTTTTTAACAGTGCAACTATTTAAGTAGACAAATTCAATGAATAAATTACAAAAATACACGTTTGAAACCCCTTGTGGCAGTTTTTTTTTTTTTTTTTNTTTTTTTTTTTTTTTTCCCCACATGTCATGTTATAACAGGTGACTGACAAGCTATTATCTACAGGTGCGACTTCAGACAGTTAACGCTGAAATAAAACACAGCAGCCCTTTTAGGCTTTTGTGTCTATCAGAAAAATTATTAAAGACAGCAATGGTTTCTCATGCACACAGTCATATATTTAATATATGTATTGCAGTGTAATTGCATGCAGAGTTGTCAGAAACATGACGAGCAGTGTGACGAGTTATTTCAGCTCCTATAGCAAACTGCTGCTTGATCAACTGTAATGAGAAATCCATTTATGAACACGACAACAACAAAGCTCTCAAATACCGCCGGCACACGTCCAATCAACTGACTGTACATTAACACACCACCACCCACTCTCTCCCCTGGCATAAAACCCACTGGACTGTTTCTGACAAGCCCATCTTTGACTTGAATTAAAAACTTTCCTGATTATTATTATCCTAATTATTACTATTACAGATGTAAAATTCCATCAGATGGTCCCCTGACGGTGGTTCTGTGATGCGCTCTGATCACTGCATCCTCAGGAGCTTCTTCCCTCAGATTAGAGGTGCCGCTGTTCATAAACTCATCACGGCAGCACCAGCGCCGAGCCTCTCAAAGATAATGAAAACGTGATGAAAAGAACACAGAGGATTACAGAACCATGTGCGTGTGCGTGTGTGTGTGTGTGTGTGTGTGTGTTATAGAGGCAGAAGAAGGAGAAACACATGGTAACAAAAGCATGCAGCATTTAGTGATTCAGAAGATTCCTCCAGGTTAATGCAGAGTGAGGAGAGCAGATCAAATTTAAGAAAACACACTGGTGTGGCCATGCAGGGGTCAAAGGTTAAATGTGTCAGAGGATTCAGCTCAGATTGCAGGTCAAAAGCATCAGGCATCTCAGACAGAGTAACAACATTATTAAAACCACGTCATGAAATCCAAACTGTCTGATGCTGTGTGACATCACAGGAAACATGGGAAGAAGATCAGCTGGGTCATCACACACAGAAATCATGGAAAAGGAAAAGACAGGAGAAAGACAGGAGGAGAGAAAGAGAAGGAGACAGAGAGACAGTCTTAGGTATTAACTGCTGGCTGATTGCTTTGTGCAGACGGAGCCCAGAGAGCGAGAGGAAGGAAATGAGGGAATAATGGAGGGAGTAATGAAAGAGGATGAAAAGTGGCAGCCTGGTTCAACAGGCACAGGAAAGAGAAAGAAAAAGAGAAAACAAAGACACTGGATTAGAAGACAGATACTAATTATTAGACACTAACTCACCCTAAGGTGACCAGATGTACTGAAAAAAACAAATTTAAAAAATGATCACATCATTTTGTCTGTTTTTGATTTTCTTCAAAACAAAAAAGTGAGTAAATTCAGCCAGGGCCGTGACATCACATTAACTTACACCTAATACAATCAACTGGTTTCTAAGAAGTTTCTAACAATGAGAGTCAGGATGTGACGAGACAGATCAATGCACTATAATCAAGAAACTCCCACTGGATTCTGGAAAAAAAACATGGATTTGTGTTGAAAACAGGTTGAATTAATAAGAAACGTTTATTATGTCAGCTCTGTGCATGTGGAAATCATCTGCATCCTTTTTGTGGGTGTTAGAAATGGCATATAATACAAACAACACCAGACCTGCTCCTCAAACACTGATCGGCAGCACCTCCAGTGGATAAAAACTCCACTGCAGACATTTCGGAATTATATTTCCACACCCAGAATCAGAGGGGAATTATTTTTTTATTTTGCAGGATACGAGTCCTTTATCATTCTTTTTGTTTTGGTTTCTGTCTCTGATAGTGACCTACCTACTGCACTTCCAACACAAATCAACTAGCCTGAGGAATTTCTTTCAATCAAATGTGATTTTCTTGATTATAGTCTAGCGATTTCATTATTATGTCTTATTTCCAGATCCGGACAAGCATTTATAGAACATTCCTGGAAAAAAGAAAAGCTGCACTGTCTAATGTGTTTTTTTTTTGTTTTTATTTTTGTTTTGTTTATTTGTCAAAATCTTTTTNTTTTTTTTTTTTTTTTTTTTTTTTTTAATTTTTGCCAAAATGCTGCATTAAGATGGACATTTTTTAGAGTGTAGAGTTAACAAGCAGCTCAGGGAACACTCTGCGTTCACAGAGGAGAAAGAAAATCAACAATTTGATTTACAAAATGCTGCGTTTGGACAAGATGAAGCCATTACGTATATGAGGTGGACGAGTGTGTGAAGGCACATGGAGGGAGAGAGAATGAACAGATAGAGGAGGAGGAGGAGGGTGGCAGGTTAAGGTCGAAGCAGGAAGAGTGTCGATATCACAGCAGCAATTACTGCTTTATAAATGGGCCCAGTGTCGCTGGGAATGAGCAGCTCCATCAGTCTGCCCTGACAGCACACTGCTTAGCCCGTCACACTTGCTTCAGCCTGCAATCTGTAGTTTTCAACTTAGCCCGCAAATGGATAATCCAATTCAGAGTTAACTAAGTTAGTCTGCTGAGTCTGCTGAGGAGGAGGAGGAGGAGAGGCCTCGTCTGCCACCTGAACACAGTTAACCAACACTCAGCGTACGACCTAAACACAACAACACTTACCATATGACCTAAACACAACAACACACACCATACGACCTAAACACAACACACTGTACAACCTAAACACAAAAACACACACCATACGACTACAACACAACAACACTCACTGTACAACCTAAACACAAAA
>VXCM01003214.1:0-25000 GCA_014773175.1 Lucifuga dentata | reverse complement strand
CCTTTGGTGTGGGAAGAATGCTTATTACAGTCCTTAAAGGACCATACCACCCATTTTGTGTGTTGGAGCCTAATATATTCAATTTTCATACACATAACGTTACTGACAATTATTTCCCAAAGCATACTACTGGAACGGTGAATTAAAAATGTTTTTCCTACCTTCCAGACCTCCACTGGTTTCAGTTCATTCTGGTATGATATTAAAATCAACTTGTTGATATTTGAAACATTCTTGGGATAGGTAATCCATCATCACCAACAAGACGTGTATGCAGGTTTTTTTTACAAGTAATTTTAGCGTTTAAGTGCAGTAAAAAGCATGGAGTGAATGTATGCCTCCACCAAGGAATATAGTCCCAAAAGAAGACCTGTGTTTATGGAAAAATTTAAAGGACTGTGACTTCATAAGGCTGTGTAACTATTAGCAGGAGAAACATGGATTTTTAAGGTGGGTGTATCACTTGAGTATTTGATTTTGAAAGATTAAGAGATTTTGCAAAATATCAGGAAAGTTGAAATACGGTTTTATCCTTTGGGAAATGATTGTCAGTAACATTACATGTATGAAAATTGAATATATTAGGCTCAAACATGCAACATGGATGGTATGGTCCTTTAACCAGTGATATACACTTGTTAAATGCAGCCAACAGACACCAGAGAGCAAATGCTCAGAGCAGTTATGACCGACCGTTCAGATGGATTTTCACAGAGCAGCTTTAGGTTAAATATTTTCAAGTGTCCAGAACGCCTTTGATGAGTCGTGTGCTGTGATCGGACCTTTCATTGAGCCGCTGACTTCAAGCCACTGAACTCCTGCGCCAACTGATGAGCGCGTTGCCATGGTGCTCTATAAGCACGCCACTTGTGCCGAACACCGGGTGGTGGGTGAAACGGTATGAGTAAAACTCCTGTCCATCGCTGTGTGTACGCAGCGTGTCAAGCCATTTGTGAGAAACTGAGTTGGTACATGACATGCAGAGGCAGAACAAATAACGCAGCAAATCATGCTCCCCGTCATCATTAAATACAAGTAAACGGTTTCCATCATCTTTAATCGTATTTTGTCTTATGCGAAACATCAGCTAATCCACCACAGCCAATCACATACATTTTTTATGCGAATTTCATTTTATGTAAATTCCCTAGGTATTCATTCTGAATTTCTTATGCGTAAATTCAAAATTTGCATAAAAATAAGTGGATGGAAATGCACCTATTGTTTTGTGCACAATATGTTGGAACTACAATTTTAAAAAATCTATCCACCTCAAAACATTATCAGAGCTTCAAACGAAAACTTTAGAATCTTCAGCTGGTGTGAAAACATCCAACAAGGCTTTTATCCAACAGCGAACCCAAACTTCCTTCTTCTTAACTGTCACTACTTTTACTTTGAATACTTTAATACTGTTTCCTGCAAGCAAACTTAAGCATTTAGTCGTATTTTAGTCAACTTTTCCCAAAGTCTTTCACTTGTCTTCCTGCTGACTCATTAAATCCACAAAGTTCCAAATAATACACACAAACACACAATCACACACACAAAACAGACAGGTGGGTAGCAGCGAGTGGTGAGCTAACAGAGGGACACGGCCTCTGGCGATACTGTCTGTCCCCGCCCCTCTGTCCCACCTTCACCTCCTTGTGAGTTGCTGCCTGTCGCTNATACTGTCTGTCCCCGCCCCTCTGTCCCACCTTCACCTCCTTGTGAGTTGCTGCCTGTCGCTGTGGTGATGGCAACGGTTGCAACCCACAGGCAGACGGCCGGTAGAAGGATTAATAGCTGTCGAATGGTGAGACATCTGCTACTGAAACAGAATGAAATGTCCTCAGAAACAGCTGTTTACCTGTCTGCCTGCTTGCCTGTATGTCTGTCTGTCTGCCTGCCTGTCTGCCTGTTTACCTGTCTGCCTGCCTGCCTATTTACCTGTTTGCCTGCTTGCCTGTATGTCTGTCTGCCTGTCTGCCTACCTGTCTGTTTACCTGCCTGTCTGTCTGCCTGCCTGTCTGTCTGTCTGTCTCTCTGCAGCAGGCCCTGGTGTTTCAGAGTAAAGGTCTGGGTCGTTCTCAGAACACAACATGTTTCCATTTGTTCTAACTGGCCTGTTTGTGCTCTCCACAGCTCTAAACTGTCTCCTGCAGAGAGTGTGTTCACATTCATTCATTCACTCTCACACACACACACACACACACACACACTGACGTTAAGCCAGTCATCCATGTGCATGGTGTGATGGTGTCTCTCCTTCATCTTTCCCTCCAAAACTGAGTAAGTATCCTGGTTACAGCCTGTAACAAACAGGATTACTGCTGTTGAGGAAACACTTTTGGATCTGTATTCTGCTGTCATGCTCAAATAAAAAAGTATAAATAATGGCTGAGTTTCAAATAACGGTTGGGGGTGTGGCCAAACAAATAAAGGTGAAGGAAGAAAAGAAATGGAGGGACGGTTAGATTACTGTAATATAATGTGTGTGATGGTTTCACTGTTAAATCCTTTATGGCAAAGCAATTCTGTACCTTATGATGGATCAGAATCATTGCTGTGATATTATGGCTTCAGTGGTGCAGAATGAATGGAGTGGTTACGATAAAGAGGGGGGCCAAAGTAAACCCAGCTTAGAGCTGGAAAAGTGTACAGCCGGCCCTGAACCACAGCGAGAAACCCCTGAGTGTGTTTTTCTTTCCTACTGATCAGAGTGAAGTCGAGTCAACTCTTCTTGCTCTGACACTTTCCTTCGCAGATGCTGTTTTCTGCACAGAAGGTGACCAAGGACGATCTGCTTCACCATCTGAATGTGAGATCTACAGTCGCTGCTGTCACTCTGACACACAAACAGGAACTTTAAAAAGTTCACAGGAAACACGCTGCTCTCTTCAGTTTTCAGCACTTTATCTTTGTCTGCTCCACACCTGACACAGCAAGGGCACGCTCAGTACAGCTTCATACAGTGTCCTCAGTACAGACTCAGAGCGTGCTCAGTGTCAACTTACAGAGCGTGCTCAGTAGACATTTATGGAGCATGCTCAGTACAGACAGAGCATGCTCAATTATCTGAGTAGAAATTATCTGGAATTTATCAGCATACTGAATGCAAATGTCACATACACAGTACTGATGGAAACATGCTGTTAAAAGCTAACACACAATACCAACATGCTCATATACATAATTTTAAAATTATACACTTTCGTAGAATGTTATCAACATAATCAAAAATATGATACCAACATGATGTTAATATGATGCTATACAGCAACATGGTGCTAATATACTGACAAAATGAAAATAAACTAAAATGTTTACAACACACGTGTTGTGAGTTTATTTTATTTTATTTTCTGTCTGCATATATAGTTGTGGTATATGCCAAGAATGGCATAACCATTTGGTGTATATATATGTATATATATATATATACATATATATATATATATTAGCACCATGTGACAAAATGAAAATAAACTAAAATATTTACATGACACACGTGTTGTGATTTTATTTAAAACAAAAAGATATTACGGCATTTACTTACGGCAACAATTTTATAGGTAGGAATGTAGATTATTTTTTCATTCTGTCTCTAAAAGTTTTTTTTTTTTTTTTTTTNTTTTTTTTTTTTTTTTTTTTGCTGAGGGTGATTGTGTGACCTATTGAGGTAACCAGAGACGTCCAGCCAATGTGAGGAAGAGGAGCTACAAAATATTTCCAAAGTGTATTGGGAAGAAAAGTAATGAAATACATAATGCAGATGTGCTGTAGATCACCGTCATCAGCTGTGACAGAAAATTCTTTAATCACCACATATATCTGTTTCATTTTTAGCTGCTCCATTTATAGACTGCAAGGGTGCGCGCCCACACATACATGCATACACACACACACATGCTTGTGTGTAACTACAGGCTCCCAAACCCACAGCTCTTCTTGAATTTGATCAAATGCATTTCCTGATGCCTGAATGTAGTGAGGAATGGGCTGTTTGTGCTGCAGGAAAAAGCAGTAAATCCTGGTTCTTTACCTGCAGCAGGTATCTTTCCTTTACTGAGGATGAACACATTCACAAATTCATTTATTAATCCAGGGGGGGAGACACAGAGAGAAAGAGAGAGAGAGAGAGAGAGAGAGAGAGAGAGAGAGAGAGAACACAATGAAATATGCAAACAGATTTTACAGGTTCACAGAAAGTCCACCAATAATGCATACAGAGCAGAATTAGGCCAAATCCCGTTGTTGATTACAATACAGAAACGATCAATTAAATTCTGGAAACATCTAAAACAAAGTGACCCCCTATCCTACCAGTATCAAGCTCTGCAACACCACGCCCCTCACTCAGCTAGTCCTGCCTCTGTGTCCACCAACAAATACTATAAATGTGTCCAAACACAGGAGCAGCCTGAGAGAAATATTAAAAACCAAATGTATGATCACGTCACTAACACAACCACAATAAACCAAATTATCACACAGCAAGAACACAACTACATCAGTCACTGGAACACACAAACTGCAACACAGAACAAANAATTATCACACAGCAAGAACACAACTACATCAGTCACTGGAACACACAAACTGCAACACAGAACAAACTGCAGTGCTACCTGTCCTTAAAGAGGCAGTACACCATGGTGTCATACCTGAGCTCAGTGACTGATGTAAAACACTGCACAACTCTGACAAAGTACAGACTGAGCACACACAGCCTGGCTATAGAAACCAGCAGATACAAGAAATCATGGCTGCCCAAGGAACAGA
Organism: Lucifuga dentata; assembly: GCA_014773175.1. Taxonomy (NCBI): domain Eukaryota; kingdom Metazoa; phylum Chordata; class Actinopteri; order Ophidiiformes; family Bythitidae; genus Lucifuga; species Lucifuga dentata. Next base: position 20,233 of record VXCM01003214.1, on the reverse strand, counting down.
GGCTCTNAATTATCACACAGCAAGAACACAACTACATCAGTCACTGGAACACACAAACTGCAACACAGAACAAAATGCAGTGCTACCTGTCCTTAAAGAGGCAGTACACCATGGTGTCATACCTGAGACTGATGTAAAACACTGCACAACTCTGACAAAGTACAGACTGAGCGCACACAGCCTGGCTATAGAAACCAGCAGATACAAGAAATCATGGCTGCCCAAGGAACAGAGGCTCTGCCGGCAATGCCACACCGCCGCCGTAGAGACAGAGCAACACTTTCTACTGGAAAGTCCCAAATTTAAATCAACAAGAGAAAAATACTTTAAAAAACTGGAGCAAATACACACAAACTTCAACAAAATGACCAAAGAAGCACAAATGCAAACTGTGCTGGGAGAAAACCCAATAAGCAGCATCTTAGCAGGAGAATATGTTTACACGTCAGCAAATGAGAGACACTGAGTGACACACACATACACACACACAAAGGCAGAGAGAGAGAGAGAGAATTATTCCCAGTTTACATTGTATCTTGTACATCACAACTAGAATAGAATTATATTTTGAATTTTTATTTTTTATTTATTTTTCTTCTTACCTAACTAATTCAATGAATTACTCTAATCTTAAATGACAACATATCCTTACTCATTTATACATCTTACTTCATCCTTTTACTATTAGCATTCCACTTATTATATATTACCATATTCTGATAATTAGCACTTTGTAAACTCATTGTACCTTGTTGAATATTTGTGTTGGACATGTTTTATATATATATGGTCATGCCAAAAAAGCCTTTAGAAATGAAACAAAAATGAGAGAGAGAGAGAGAGAGAGAGAGAGAGAGAGAGAGAGAGAGAGTGCTCATGCATCTCTCTCTGATTTCCCCCTAAATTCCTGCTTTCACATTCAAATGTTCTCTGCTCGTGCACAGATTTTCTCTGCTCGTACTCGCATTGATTCTGTGCATGCAAAGATTTATACTTTACTCCAAAGATCCTCCATCAATAGGAACGCGCTACTCTTTTGAACAATGAAATTGTCACTGCCCTCCAGGCATTCCTGTTGGTTCACAAACCCACCTGCAGTGAAGCTGTGTTTTTTTTTTTTTTTTTTNTTTTTTTTTTTTTTTTTTTCCCAACTAGGAAGCCAAAATACTTACTTTATGTCTATGAGCATCATTAGTTGTCATGTTATAATGTTGCGTACTTCCATTCCGTGAAAAGTTGGTCGCTCTTTTCTGGTTTGGGAAAATAATGTTTTTCTAAAATTACAGGATCTTTCTAAACTTACTAATGATGTGCATCATCTTTGTTAATCCCTGATTTCTAATGATTATGGCACATACCATCAGTACTAACATGAATGATTTTTTCTTTCATTGAGCTTACAGGCTGCATGAAGTCTATTTTGTTCTTCATACCTGAGCTGAACCTACATCCATATCTGCTGCACATTTCTTTTGTAGGTTTAATAACTACAGATTTTCAAAGTATAATTTCAAGTTACATTAGCAAAACATTAGCATTCCTCCATCAGATAAGGTCCATCCAAGAGGCAGCAAGGACACCTGATGTCTTTGCTGAGCAGACAGACAGCACAACACCATCCAAGTGCAATAACAAATGGCCAGGTTCTTTAGATTTGAACAGATATTGAAATAATTTTTCTTTTACTATTCAGACATATTTGGCATTGCACACACACACACACACACACACACACACACACACACACACACACACACACACACACATACACAATTTATTTTATATTAAGTGCAATGAGCAGCTAATACACCAGGAATATGATTGACAGACAACCATGTCCACCATTATATTTTAATAATGTTTATGTGCAAGCCTTTGAAAAGATATTAAAATCATTTGNCCATGTCCACCATTATATTTTAATAATGTTTATGTGCAAGCCTTTGAAAAGATATTAAAATCATTTGCTCTTCATATGGATTTAGAGATATTAACAACCTCTATATTTTCTACAAATGCTGCTGCAGATAATACCCATAAATAATATGTTGATTAAATCATAAGTAAAGGGGGTTTAAGGGGTTTTATGTAGCCTAATTGAATAGATGAAATTTTATGTTGGACTGAAATGATCCCATTCCTGACACATCGGTAAAAGCTTTTGAACTCCAATGTGCCGCTGGTGGCTGGTGGCGGTGCTGTAGGAACAAGCCTGCAAGACAGCTAATTCTCCAAAAATAAAAAATAAAAGGAGGCATGATCTGGTGAATCTATAACTGCTCTTTTATTAAAAAAAAAAAAAAAAAAAAAAAAAAAGATGGACATATACATCACAACATTATAATAAGGGGTGCTCATAGACATAAAGTAAGCCCTAAAGTAGCTTCCTTATTTTAAAACTGTAGCTGGGCTTGTGAACCAACGAGAATGCCTGTAGGCAGCAATAAGTTCATTGGTCAAAGCACTGGCCATTTCCTATTGGTGGGAGATCTTTTGCAGGGTTGTAACACTGAAAAGTTTTGTGTGCGAGCAAAGAGATCTGAGAGTAAAGCGGAAAGCTTTGAGTGCACAGAATCAATGCGAGCCAAGCAGGAGAAATCTATACGAGCAAGAGTATATTTGAGTTTTAAGCACAAGCAGAGCAAATCTGTGTGTGAGCAGAGAATATTTGAGTGTGAAAGCAGGATTTTAGGGGGAAATCATTCTCTCAAAGTTAGCTGCTGCTCTTCATTACTGGTAGTAAAATAAGGTCGTACTCCCTCAGTCTCCTGCAGAGCTGTATGACGTGTCACTGGCCTGACATGCAGGGCAGATGTGATGTCGCTGTCCAGGGTGCTGAACCTGCTGCTGCTGCTGCTACTGCTGCTGCTACTGCTGCTGCTGCTGTTGCTGCTGATGTTACTGCNACCTGCTGCTGCTGCTGCTGCTACTGCTGCTGCTACTGCTGCTGCTGCTGTTGCTGCTGATGTTACTGCTGCTATGTTGCTGCTGCTGATGTTGCTGTTGCTGCTGCTGCTGCTAGGTTGCTGCTGCTGCTACTGTTGCTGCTGATGATGTTGCTGCTGCTGCTGTTGCTGCTCTGCTACTGTTGTTGCTGCTGCTGCTGTTGCTGCTCTGCTACTGTTGCTGCTGCTGATGTTGCCGCTCTGTTGTTGTTGTTGTTGTTGTTGCTGTTACTATTCTGCTGCTGCTGCTCTGTTGCTGCTGTTGATGTTGCTGCTGCTGCTATTGCTGCCACTGCTGTTGCTGCTCTGCTACTATTGTTGCTGTTGTTGCTGCTCTGCTACTGTTGCTGCTGCTGCTCTTTTGCTATTGCTGTTGCTGCTGCTACTCTGTTGCTGCTACTGTTGCTCTGCTAGCTGCTGCTNGCTCTTTTGCTATTGCTGTTGCTGCTGCTACTCTGTTGCTGCTACTGTTGCTCTGCTAGCTGCTGCTGAGTTCTGTGGAGCAGACAGAAGGATGTGTTCTTTATTTCTTGTAGTTCTGGTTTATTTCCTTTAACACTCCAGACACACACAGCATCAACCACAGCAGACTGACTCAAAACCTGAATGAATGGCTGCTGAGCCTTCTCATCAGTCTGATTTTCCCTGCAGATAGGAGACAGATGTTAGCTTCTCAGAAGTATGCTGAACCTTTATATGGCCACTAGAAAGTTGGGGATGTTCCAGAATCAAACATCATTTTTTTCTGATTATTCTGAAAATCCTGACACTTCTAGAACATTCTGAAGAAGCTGGTTTGTATTGGAAACAGGCTGAAATAATCTCACTACAATGGGTATTTCTTTCACTTGTTGGAAGAAAATCTGGCTTTCAGGACTCAAGAAAACACAAAATGATTTGATAAGATGCAGATTTTGACAGCAATGCTTTTATGCTTCAATAATTATAACAGATCCAGGGCATAAAAAAAAAAAAAAAAAAAAAAAAAAACAGATATGCATGTGTTGTCACTGGACTGACAAATTAGTAGAAACTGTTCCGTCAGCCTACAAACACTGCAGAAAAAAGTGCGTGTGTGTGTGTGTGCGTGTTTTGTCCTTCGGTGTTGTTATTCTAATGAGCTGTGATTGGATGCTGCAGTCTGCTGTGGTTTGGTTGAACAGCGACTCTGTGTTGTGTTGATGGAGGAACTGACGCTGCTGCTGTGAACGATAAACCACTGAGCAACACGGCCAAACTGTGTGTGTGTGTGTGTGTGTGTGTGTGTGTGCATATATGTGTTTCTCTCTCCAGCTCCACAGCTCTCCTCTCTCTCCAGGCTGACCAATGGGAGCATGGCGCCCCCTGGAGGCTGATCCCTTCCCACGTTCTCCTGCAGAACATGAATATTTCAGCAGCTTTAACTCCAGTTAAAATATGCATTCTAATTGGTCCTAAGTGCTGCGGCTCCACTCGGAGCAGCTTTCCACATTTTTCCACACATTATCCTCTAACTAACACATTTCACGTGCTCCATATTTCTTAATGTTGCTTACTAATCTTTGAACTCTGCTGAACTCTTTCATATTTCACGAACCTTGACTGGCTCTGTTATCGTGTTGTGCAACATGAAGCCCAAGTACGTCAGAGATCCACCGTTACACAATGTAAAACAATGTCCTACAACCACGACACTTTGTGTTGAAAAGTGGTGGAGACAGCAGGAGTCAGATGAAAAACCATTTTTCAAACGGTCTTCAACATATGCAATTTTAGGCAATGTAACAGGTGGTTTGAGGTCAGATTATATAATTACGGCAGGAAAAAAATTGCATTACAGTGCATCAAAAAGGCATAGTCTAGGCTACTAGAGTTGACAATACAAAAATACTCAGCATAAAACACACAACGTTGACCGCACAAGTAACAGTCATCCACATGCATCACATCAAAATCAATTTTTTTTTTAAATCTTTTTTTGAACAAGGCAGATTTGTTTCTTCTATATTTACATTGCATTGTATGTATTCTTATTGTGCAAATAAACCTTTCTCAAANATTTGTTTCTTCTATATTTACATTGCATTGTATGTATTCTTATTGTGCAAATAAACCTTTCTCAAAACGTTATAATTTGTTAGTTCACATTTCTTGGTGCAAGCTGTTTTTCAGAATATTTTTAACAAATTATACTTTTGAAAAGTGACGGGGACAAAATTGGCCATTTCAAAAAGTGGTGGAGACATGTCCCCAGTGTCCCCAGTGTAAATGACACCTATGGCTACAACATAGAAGTGAAATGCTCTGTAATCCAGTGAATTTTTTTTTTTTTATGTAATGTGGTGAAGTAAAATGACTTAAAAGATTTTTTGAAACTATCATAAAGTGTATCCACAAAAAAACACAATTTGATCTTAAAACGGGCACTATTTAACTAGTGCTAGTACTACTATAATGTGATTTAATCCTGTTCAGCTTCATATGTGCATAGAAGCTTCATCATGTGTCTTTTCATTCAGCTTATATTTGAGTTTAAGTAATTTTTAATATGTTTTGGCTTTTTAAAAATTATTTTAGAATTGTCTAGAATTAACAGATTTTTTTAATCAAGTGGAAAAATAAGGGGGGGGAGTTAGAATTTTTACAAACTTTTCACTTAAAAGTCTTTTCTTTCTTATCCCTACATATTTTTTTCTAGAATTAGAGAGAAATTTTTAACATCTGATGTGATTTTCTTGACTGTAGTGTCTAATTCTGTCTTATTTCCGCATCCTGGTAGTTATCTTTAGTAAATTCCTAGAAATAAGCTCCGGGATCTGGAAATAAAACAGAATTAGACAGAATCCTAGAAAATTCGTAATCCAGTTGATATGGATTGGAAACAGGTTTTTTCACTTGTTTGAAGAAAATCAATAACAGACAAAATGATGGCGTTTTTACCATTCTGTATCCCAGAGTCTGAAAGCTCCAGTAAAACTTTTAGCCACATGGAGCCACAGATGCAGAGCTGCAGGATGTTTTCATGCTTTAGCCAGAAACAGAGTTGACTCATCAGGCTGACGATAATCTCAAGAAATTTTACTTCCTCATCATTTCCTAAAACTCACATTTCCAGGAAAAACAATTACAACTGCTCAGGAAACTTGTAACTGTCTGATTTTTCTTTCGGCCTAAAATATCCACTATCAGTCGAGCTTTGTATATGATTCTATATATTTCTATTTTTTACAGCTGACCTCTCCCTGTAAAAATATAAAATCAAAAATATACAATCTAAGACATTGCTGTAATGCTGTTGTATTGCTGTAAGATATTACTGTAATGTGAAAACCATTGTTCACATTTTCAATACAAACACACACTTTACACACACTTTAAAAATTAATTTTATAAATGGTACAAACAACACACTGTATGATTCTATATCATTAAAATTATTACTAACTGAGGCTTTAAGTCTAACTTAGGCCTTAAATGGTCACAGCTGCTGCAGTGACTTAACAGAATTTATGTAGGATCACACACACACACACACACACACAGCAATAACATGCTTCATACACTGCTTTCCACATTTCATACTCACTGTTATCACACGTCTCTCTCTCACACTCCAAATTTCAAGCTTGCTTTATTCCATCAAACACACACATATACACAGAGGGGGTCCACTGTGGTCTGGAGTAGAAAGAGACTCGCTGTTTGTTTCATCCTCATCCGTCACCGTAGTGACCAAGCTGCTTTGATCCTCCTCTCCACTACATCTCTCTCTCTCTCTCTCTCTCTCTCTCTCTCTCTCTCTCTCTCTGTTCTGAAACAAAATAGACGACAGTAAGGCAGGCACAGCGCTTTGTTGCCATGGCGATGGCAAAGGAACTAATAACCTGGTGGAGAGCAGATAAGGCAGTGAACAGAGGAAAGACTGGCGATGGAGACAGTCACACACAATGAAACACTATGCGGGGGTGTTAGTACTATTATTATTAAACTGAATATTATTTGGAGTACTAGTTGTTATCATTTAAAGAACCTAAAAATACCAAACTTTAAATTAAAAAAACTTTCAGATCCACACTGACCGGCAACAAGGAAACGCTTAAAACATTTAACATCAGAAAGTAATCAGTCCCACCAAGAAAAGAGTTCATGTAATGTACAACTGAAATGTTCCTGATAGGTTGCAATTTTGTGGAATCCCACAATATTTCTGCAAAAAATGAACATGTTGGAGAAATGCTGAACTTTTCCTCTTAGATTACCATTTTCAGAAAAATAAACCTCAATAGTAAAACTTCATTTCAGATTGTTGTGTGAGTCTGTAGCACAAATGCATAAAAAATGTCTCCTCTAGACCTCCCCTCCATCCTCCTCTCCTCCACTGGTCCAAACCTGGAGAAAATGACTGGAGGAGCTTTGTTTCTCCTCCAAACGTCTCCTCCCATGGAGGTTACGTACATGTATCCTTTCAGGAAGTCTTTTTAACAATTCAGCGTGACATCACCGTGGCCACACCCCCTACCTGTCCATCAACACTTATCAGCAAACAAAAACCTCAGGTGAACTCCTGATGTCAGATGCTGATTTCTCCTTGAACAAAACATCTACAGATTTATTAAACCCACATCAATCTGATATCATTTCAAACAGAAAACCACTGTCCTTCATTAGAAAACAGAAAAGTGAGCTAATGAAAAACTTTGCATTACATTCATTAGTGATTTAAGTAGAGTTACAGTTGGGACTACATTTCCTGAATATTTCTGCGTATATGAATATGGCATTTAAAGAGTGACTGAAAATTTGAAATATGTTTGAAACAAACAATACTGTTACACAAACTAATTCTCTGTGAATGATCACAGATTCACATTTATGAAATGGGGACAGTTGTAGATTAATAATTATTCATAGTAAATATAAAATTTAAAAAATCATTAATATACAAAATAATCTTGTTATTAAAGAAAATGACATATTTAGAAGTAGATGATGATACTTAGAACCAGCTTTTCAAATAAGGCAAAACTCATTTTAAACTTCGCCATGTTAAACTTTAAGCTGTAAAGCGTTTTAAGCATTTAACGATGCAGGGTTTGTGCAGACGCAATATCCGATGGAATTCTGATCATCAATATCTCAAACATGTGTGTGTGTAAGATGTGATTAGTGTTGCAGAAAGAGTAAAAGCTGTGATTGGACACTTCATCATTCATCAACATCACAATGACGACAGTGAGGAAACATAATTGTTCCAATTCTCATGTCTCTCGTGTCCTCCTGCTCCTTGGGTAGGAATGGAGGGGAGGAGAAGAGGAAAATACTTTGGGACGTACCTAGTATATTTGCTTTTTGACAGCAGAGGGGGATAAAATGCTGTGAACGTCTCTAGCTGGTCTCACACTGTGGACATCAATGTGTGTGGACAGCTGGACATGTTCATACTCTGGCTGTGGTTCTGCTTGAGTTTCCTCTCAGCATATTTTTGTCCCAGCATTTATTTTCCTCCTGTATGAGAGGAGCCACAGAGATGATCCTTCATGGTAAACTTTGATCCTCCTCTTCCTCCTCCTCCTCCTCCTCCTCTCCTTCTCTGACTCTCTCACCTGTCAACCGTCAAACAAAAATCATCTTAAAAAAGAAAGACGATAAAAGTTAGAGGAAAATGTCAAATCATCCAGATATGAAACGATATGAGAAATGGCTCAGATGGTGGAGAGTCTATTTCTGACCTCAGAGAGACGGAAGACCAAACCACCTAAATCATGACCCATAATCATCCAATCTGCTGAGGGGTGGGCGGAGCGAGCGGCGAGTGCTGAGCAGTTTGTTGATGCTCGGGGTCAGTGGTTGACTGTGTGAATAATTCAGTGCTGCTTAGAGTTGCACACACAAACACACACACACACACACACACACCTCTTTACCTGCCTGAAATACAATAAAACTATGAAACACAAAGNACACACACACACACACACACACACCTCTTTACCTGCCTGAAATACAATAAAACTATGAAACACAAAGATGTATTTAATGCTGCAACAGTTTAACCAACTGTAACCAGGCCAACAGACGCTCAATCAGGGTTTATAAAGCTAAAGTAACAATGCCACCCAAAGAATAATGATTTAGAATTAAAATTTTAGAATCAAACTACCCAACATACAGATAACAAATTTCTTTACATAAATTCTAATGTATTGAAAATACATAAACAGTCATTTGGAATTGAAATTATTCTGTATAATGAATACAGTCACTGCCAAATTAAAAAAAAATATATACAATTATACAAACAGATACACTACTGCTCAAAAGTGTGCAATCACTAGTGATTTTCACTTACAATCAATGTTTCCATTAATGTAAAACTAGTTTTTTTTTTCATATGTATGAATGTATAAAATGATTCTATGTGATCGAGTGTGATTTATCTGTGCTTCTTGAAAGCTTTTCCTCTTCATGATTTTTTTCTTTTTCTTTTTTTCTCACATATTGCCTGTTTAATTTGTATATTTTATGTCTGTTTGATTCAATGTTTTCTTATGTATGTAATTATGTGTATTGATGGACCCCAGGAAGACTAGCGACTGCATTGTGGAAGCTAATGGGGATCCATAAACAGTAAACGATGAAATGATTCTATGTCTGTTAGTATTTTGCACCTACACGTTTAAAATAATTAGCAAGAAGCTGTAAAAAATGAAGACATTTTATTTAAATTGTCCAGAATCCTGACATGAGTTGTAGATGATTCCAGATTCGTATGTGGTTCCAGAGATTATTAGGAAATTCTAGATTATTCCCTGATGCTCTAGAAACTGATGCCTCATATTTACAAAGCAGAGATTAAATCTCACCATGAGAAATCACTAAAATACTGTTTATCATTTAAAAACTTTTTTCCCCAAATATTTGAAATACTAAATAAAACATGTTATATACATACAACATGTACAATAAATACAAATCTTAAATGCACAGTACAAATGCTGCAGGAGCAAGATAACCAGGATTACACGAAACCAGGATAGAAGCTGGCCTGCAGAGGGATGCTCAGGTAACTACCACATGTAGGAAGATTCCTGCAAATTAAGAAATGAGTTATGCATTGACACACAAAAAGGTAGAAGACATGCAAAAAAGTAGGGAACCACTCTAATAAAGCCCCCGTGGCAGCACCCCAAAGAATCAATACATCAGATTTAGTGTGAAAACAAAATCTGCAGCAACAAACATCACAATACCAGCACAAGTAGATCACTATTAAAAACCACACAGAGGCACAATAAGGAGTGAGGCAAAGCACCTAAAAGATCAAATGCCTAATGACAGAACATGAAAGAAAGCGGAGTCAAAGCAGCATGACTCCTACACAGGGGAAATTCATGAATGTGGTTACACACACACACACACACACACACACACACACACGCCAGTCCAAGGTTCATTAATCTGTAAAAATTAGTCAAATTTACCCCCTACCTTGGCTACAGGGTAGATTTGATAAAGGGTTATAATCATATGCTGCGTTGCCCACTGGGCTGTTCGTGGTCGTGGGCTGACTCACTCCAAACAAGCAGCAAATGAGCTACAGAAGTTAACTGGTGAGATCCTGGGGAGTACAACAATGCTAAATGGCTTACACGTCTAGCAAAGGCTTAATAATTGTTTGGAAGCTGTCCCTTGCAGGCAAAGCTGAGGGCTCACAAACACCAATGTCATACAGGCCCATCAGATTGCCTCTGAAAAGCAGTAACAGCATGATGAAAACACTGATCAAATAATGCTGAATAAACGAATAAACGCCACAAACCTGAAACCAGCGAACACACCGTGACAGCAGAGAAGTCAGGCGAGCCACAGAACTTCTCCAGGAACATTTATTTCACAGCTTAATTGATTGATTCATCTTCTACTAGTAGGAGAATGGCGCGGGGGTGAGTAGGGGTNGTGGGGGGGGTCTGTTGCACACTCATATAACCGATGTAACCACCTGGTTACACATATACCATTACACATTTATACCCATTACACCTAATGTACCTATTTACTGAAATCTATACTCAGTACCAATATACTCTTTACCCATGTTTATTCATGTCATTTATTACAACCATTATTCCCTTATCTGTAACTAGTGCAGTGCCTGTTCAAAACCTGCCTGTTTGGATCGGGCTGGACTTTATGGTGTGCGCCGCAGTCTGCCATAATTTTGTTCTGCAAGTCCTCATGAGCTAGCTTTCTTTGCTGTACGTGATCAGGTTGAGACCATGGCCATGGACTGGAGCATATGCCGCCGCATCCAGAGTGTATCCTGCCACACAGACTACTGTACATACTCAAGTATAAGCCGAGTTTTTATTACCAAATTTCAGAAAGCAAATCGGGGGTCGGCTTATACGCGAGAAATTCAAATTTGATCCCAGAGAAGGAAATTTCCAGGGGTGGAAATACTACAATTACCACTACCCATGGAAAATAGTTTAAATCATACCTTAGAATGAGATATTTCCTGACTAAACATCTTATCAGCACATTTTGCAGCAGCCAGTAAGCTCTGCTGTGATTGGTCAGTTACAGTAATCAGCTGCTGAAATAAATATCATGTTTACTGGTGTTAGAGCCATTTCTTGGTTAATTATTAAATGTTTAAAATATTTAATTTGGGAAAAGTGAAATCAAATAAGTTATTATTTTTGAATATTTAAATCTAAACTGATGGATCATCTCTGGCTCCATGAAGCTGTGGATTCTATTTCTAGACATTCAACTGGAGGCTGATCAGTGTTTATGAGAAACGGGGCAGTGGTATAGTTTGTGACCTCACCTCACATCATGTTTTGTTATTTTGATTTTGAAAATAAATAAGTTACGAAAAGAACAAGAGCGCGATGTTATCATTCCGGTGTGAGTCAGGAAGATAAGCCTCGTTAAAATGGTGAAGTTTTAAAACAGCTGCTACAACCCGTCCGTGGATTATTTTCAGAAAATCAGAGGATTACTATGACAATACTCAGAAAAACAGGTAATTTGCTAAGCTAATAAATTGATGGAACACCAGGGAGTTGGCTTATATACGGATTTCTGTAAAAATCTAAATTTGCAAGTCAGAATCAGGGGGACAGCTTATACAAGATCAGCTTATTCTCCAGTATATATAGTAATTTTTACCAGCACAGCTCAATTGAAGAACCGCTCATCCAAACAACTTCACATGCGACACTTCACGTCCTTGGGTCCTGAGTAATAAACCTACAGTTCATACAGTGCTGGGTTCTAGAGATGTTGGTGTCACAGAGATTCCTGCCTTTAGTTAGATGTACCATAACACCATTATACATAGTATACATTACATCTGGTGTATCCAAAGTACCATCCAGTATACTCATCCTTCCCATCATCCCAGTGTAGTCCCGCTCTATACACTGCATATGATTTATCAAGTATCTGAACCCAGTTTATCTGTCATTTATCCAGTGAACCCATTAGGTTTTAATCTTTTAAACTTTCTGAGGAAAGCCAGGCAGTCCAATTCTGATCATAACACAGGATAATACTGCAGCCTATTACTTACTTAATAATGCACAAATTGGAAAATGGATGATCTGTGTAGTTCCTGAAAAGTAGTTAGAGAACCAAACAGCAACCTAAACCATCAGCTCAACTCTGCAGCAAAGCAGAGAAACAGAATAGCAGCAGCAGGTTTTCAGTCTGATCTGCTGGTGTGTAACGTGCACGTCTGACAGCACAACACGCCGACACGTTATCCACCTTCTGATTACACAAAGAGGAAAATATTCAGCACATCAACCTCTCGCCTCAGCATTTTTCTTTTCTTTCTGACACCAACGTTACAGCAACGCTCNCCCCCATCTCCTCTCTCAGTGAAAAGGTCCAGAAAAAAAGATGCTTTTATTTCAGCCCGTCTGAGCCAAAAGCAAATGAAAAGATCCCCTGACTTTAGCATTTGAGACTTTGCATTAAAAGCTAAAGAAGAGAAAAATGGAGCTTTCAGCGCTGCTATTTGTTCAACGTATCAAACAGCTGCAGACTTCTTTTTCTTTTGGTCTCATTTAGCCCAAATCTGAAATGAGTTTGGTACTTACACGTGTAACTGTCCAAATTCAATTTTCTGTGGATAATTCTAATGTAGTGCATACATTAGGAAACATATTTGCACATATGCAGGCAGAACAGGATAGCTTGAAAAAGAGAAACTCCATTCAGGCTTATTACCCTCATGCCTGGACTCAGGCAGGGAACAATTAATCATATTTTTGCTTTGGGTTAGAATACTGATTTCCATCTCTGCACACAGGAAATGTAATAAGTTTGGAGCCAGAATCCATCCAGCAGCAGGCACAGTTTGGCTCTGAGGCTTTCTGCTCCCCACCGAGACCAGAACCATCAAATAACCAGAGGAGCTACAAGACCCGACTGCTGCTGCTCAGCTGGACGCTGGAAATGAAGAGCCTGTCTGTCTCTGTGCCTGTCTGTCTCTAAGTCTGTCTCTGTGCCTGTCTGTCTCTAAATCTCTGTGCCTGTCTGTCTTTGTGTCTCTGTCTCTAAGCTGTCTGTCTCTGAGACTGTCTGTCTCTGTGACTGTTCTGTCTCTAAGTCACTGTCTCTGAGCCTCTCTGTCTCTGTGTCTGTCTCTGTATCTGTCTGTCTCTAAGTCTCTGTCTCTGAGCCTGTCTGTCTCTGTGTCTATCTCTGTGTCTGTCTCTGAGCCTGTCTCTGTGTCTGTCTGTCTCTAAGCCATCTGTCTCTGTGACTCTGTCTCTGTGCCTGTCTGCCTCTGTACCTGTCTGTCTCTAAGTCTCTGTCTCTGAGCCTGTCTGTCTCTGTGACTGTCTGTCTCTGAGCCTGTCTGTCTCTGAACCTGTCTGTCTGTCTTTCTGTATGTGCTGTGAGAAGGATGAGCTGTCCTTCGACTCATCAACAAAATCTGGAATCAGAGGAAAAGTGAAAAACAAAGCTTTAAGAACTCCAAAGTGTCTGATTTCCACATGGCTCAGGCTTCCTGAGCGTGTGAATGAGATCAGGATCATGTGATCATCAGCATGGCAGCCTATTGGTTGTGAAACGCGGTGATGAAATCCCAAACTATTTCTGCTGCCACACAGCAAACACAAGCTGTGAGCTCAACTCATTAATGTGGTTTTCAAACAGATGCAGCAACACATATTTACACACCAACAACACGCCATCCTGCAAAATCCTGACAGTCTGCAAGAAAAACATCAACAACTTACACGATGAGGAAAAATAATCTTCATAAACTCTGGACACACTTAAGCAGTCACCAATTTCAAAACTGATGTGGAATTGAGAAAATATTGTCATCTACATTCTAACACTTCCTGTCATCCTGAAGTCTCAAACTTCAGCAGAAATAATCAGATACAACAATTATTAGCATTCGTCTGGAAACATTAAAGGACCATACCACCCATTTTGCATGTTTAAGACTAATATATTCAATTTTCATACAAGTAACATTACTGACAATCATTTCCCAAAGCATACTACTGGAACGGTGAATTAAAAATGTTTTTCCTACCTTCCAGACTGCCACTGGTTTCAGTTCATTGTGGTACGCTATTAAAATCAACTTGTTGAGACTTGACACGTTCTTAGAATAGGCAATCCATCATCGCCAACAAGACATGTATTCAGTTTTTTTTTTTTGTTTTTTTTATAAGTTACGTCATTTTAATATGTAAGCACAATAAAAAGCATGGCATAAATGTATGTCTCCACTGGGAAATATAGTCCCAAAAGAGGGCATTTATATGGAAAAATTTAAAGGACCGTGACTTCATAACTATTAGCAGGAGAAACATGGATTTTTAAGATGGGTGTAGTAGTATCCTTTGGGACAGGATTATCAGTAACATTACATGTATGAAAATTTAATATATTAGGCTCAAACATGCAAAATGGATGGTATGGTCCTTTAACACTCTGCACAGAAATGAAAGCAGAAGAAACATACAAACACACTCAACCCCAATGGAACGCTCAGTTCCATTGTGTTTGAGTTGAAACTCAGTAATTCAATAAGCAGCAACAGCTTTCAAGTTATTTAAGCTGAACTCCACTGGGCAGCATGCAGCTATTTATGTAGCTGTAAGGGAGCTGGAGCGCCTGCAGAACTTATGCCAGCACTTCCATCAGTTGCTACATAGCCTGAACGATGGTCATCATCATTGTCGTCATCTGTGAAAGCCATGTGACGAAACAGACGTCGCTGTGAGTCTTCACATCGCAACCTCACCTTTCTGGATACTCTGCTCTCAACCTTCAATGGCTGAATGGTATGAGAAAACAGTATAATTACCATTCTATGAATCTATGCATTTATACAATTATTACCTTTATTAGACTGATATAAAATCATTCAGTTTTCATTTCTGCAGCTGTTTGTATTCTGCTACCAAAAAAAATCTCTCTCCATATTATAGATAGATATACGTGTGTATATATATATATATATATATATATATATAAAATTTTCTCAAAAGTGAGACACTCACATGAGAAGGTGAGCTGTCAATAAAGGATTGTATGTATGTGTGTGTGTGTGTGTGTATGTGTGTGTTTGATGGTGTCAGACTGAACTTTTTTATTTGAGCTTATTCTTCACATTCACATTTTTAATTTGCAGCATTAAAAGAAAAAAACCTTGAGAAGGTGGGAGTGTGTATGAATGCACTTCTTTCACACTCATCCCATTAGTAGATGATTAACATTCTAGCTGTGGATAATAAAAGCTTTTAGCGGGATGCCAGAAACATTCTCAGGATCCTGTGTGGCGTGTCCTTGGCTTTCAGCAAAAAACAAATGAAACACACAAACACTGATGATTATTTCTGTGTTCATCACCCTCAGCAGTATATGAAAACACTGAAATCATCACAAAAAACAAAAGAACAGAGCTGAAAACACACCTGTGCCTCCTGAAATTAAAAGCTGCTTTATATGCATATACCTCCATTACTTATTTATACTCTGCTGATAATAGTAAAAACAAATTGATGCATAAGAAAGATCAGCAATGGAAGAAATACTCAAATACTTCAGGAAGTAGTCTTGTTTTTAAAATTCTGTAACAGATATTTGAAGTAAAATGACTCATGATGGAGAATCTTTGTTAATTCTTAAATAGAAATTTTTACAAAATGTACATGAAATATGGAGTAAAATGTGAAACTGTAAAGTAACTAAAGTAACTACAGACAAAAGTAGTGGAGTAAAACATGCATCTCCCAGGATAAAATGACTATTCTGCTGAGGGTTCAGTCAAACTGGGTTCAGTTTGACTCTAACGTTACAGGAGTGAAGCTTCCAGTAGGGGGCGCAAAACAGAATTTTCCTATAAAGCCAGAATCAATCCTTAAGCCAAGTTTTGACTTCACCATTTCAATCCTGATTTTCTAATGTCCCACCGTGTTTGAATGTTGCAGATTAAAAGACCATACCATCCATTTTTCATGTTTGAGCCTAATATATTCAATTTTCATACATGTAATCTTACTGACAATCATTTCCCAAAGCATACTACTGGAACGGTGAATTAAAAATGTTTTTCCTACCTTCCAGACCTCCATTGGTTTCAGTTCATTCTGCTATTAAAATCAACTTGTTGATACTTGAAACGTTCTTGGGATAGGTAATCCATCATCACCAACAAGACGTGTATTCAGGTTTTTTTTAGATGTTACATAATTTTAGTGTTTAAGTACAGTAAAAAGCATGGAGTGAATATAGTCCCAAAAGAAGACCTGCATTTATGGAAAAATTTAAAGGACCATGACTTCATAAAGCTGTGTGACTATTAGCAGGAGAAACATGGATTTTTAAGGTGGGTGTATCGCTTGAATATTTATTTTGAAAGATTAAGAGATTTTGCAAAATATCAGGAAAGTTGAAATACGGTTTTATCCTCAGTAACGTAACATGTATGAGAACTGAATATATTAGGCTCAAACATGCAAAATGGGTGGTATGGTCCTTTAAACATACATAAAAAATACAAAAACAAAAACCACAGTGAGATTATTTGACGCTGCATTATGTCAACACTTTCCCATGCCAATTTTGTCTCTATCATCTACTGTCATCATAATTGTAGATTTCAGGGAAATCAGAGACAGTCAGGATCAACTGTTTGTCCATGTTTATCTGTCGGTTACTAAGCAGTATGCTGTTAGCTCATTGGTCTATTAATGTAACCCTTGCTGAGTCACCATCAGGCAAAACCATCAAAAGTTGAACATTTTTCAACTTTGCAGGCAACCCCACATGTTCACATGAACATGCACCAGCATGAAATTTAACGAGCTTGAACTTCGCCCCTTTGCCCTTGGTTCATTGGAAATCAATGGAGGAGAAGCAACATCGCCTTCTGTGTGTCGAGCCCTTTGTGTGGTCGTCTCTAATTTCCTATTTCACTTTTCGAGCGTTTTTCATGATAAACATGTCAGGATTTCCTCCTGGTCAAAGAGTTTGTCACTGATCAGTCACGTAGTTTGATAACTTCAAGGTGTCCAATTAAAAGATGGAAAGATTTGGTGAAAACATTGCAGTCTGATGATTGGAGGAATGTTGTGCAGCATATACATGACTGTACAGGCTTGGAACTCTTCCTGTGTTTGAGGGTTTTTTAATCTGACAGCAGTAGTTTGGCGATGAAGATCTAAAAGTTTCACATCATTTTCATCACGTCACAGTTTCTGCTTCATCAGGCTCCACGGTCAATCAACCATGAAAACAATTGAAAACAGTTGGATGTGGTGATCACAGCTGCTGCTTTTCCTCCTGCTGTCCACTCAAACATTTTTACCTCATTTATTCCTTTGTATTCACATTTCAGAGCACAGACTAAAAAAAAAAAAAAAANAAAAAAAAAAAAAAAAACATTCTTAAACCTGGGAGCTGCTGGACAAACAGGAAGACATGAAAAGTGCCAGCCAGACAATGAAAAAGTTTTACACAAACTTAATCCAGTTTAAACAGAAACATCAACATCTTTTCAGCTAAAAACCCCAAACTTAAGATTATTCATTTACTTAATTCATTTAAGATAAGATAAGATAAGATAAGATAAGATAAGATAAGCCTTTATTTATCCCAAGGGATAAAGTACAGTAGTACAAGTTACATAAGGTGCAACAAAAACAATAAGACAAGTAGTGCAATGCAAAAAATAAAAAATAAAAAAAATTAAAGTTACAAAATACTATTCTAAAACTACCATATATACAATATATACAAATATAAATATACAGATCCTCAAAGGTGAAGTAAGATGAGTTGCATATCTGAGTACAAAGGACTAAATTATTGCATAGTAGTATAAGTAAATTATTACACATTACAGATAAGTATGCAGCATAATGAAGACATGGTAAATGAAAAAATATGAATGAAAGAATGAAATAAGGGAGGAAGTGAATGGCAGCTATATGTATGTATGACAGATCATGTCAGAGTGCAGTGGATTCCTTCCTGTAGAAGGGGGAGGAGTTATACAGTTTTCCACTGGAAGCAGATTTGTAAGAAGTGCAATAATTAGGCATGGCTTTATAATATTTGATTAATCTGAATATTTCACTAAATACCTCATAACTTAAAAAAAGCACCTACTTAATGAACAGAAACTGCAGATGACTTCAGTTTTACATGTAAAACTGAACAAAAACATTTAGCATATTTTACAATAAATAACAATTACAGCTACAATATGAACAAACAGGAACAACCAGCACAGTTCTGAAATTTTACCCCAAGAATGATTTCATAATTCAGCATCACTGATGAATGTTTGAGTAGTTTGTAAAGTTTGGACAGAGTACCTGATAAACTGAAACCGTAAAAGCCTTAAAAGTCTTAGAAGTCTGCCTGTGCTTCATGTCCTTTGGTTCTGGATTTAGGGGATTTTTCTGTCAGGGAAAATGTTTCAGTAACCCAAGTTCAACCCATGAACTTAACACTTAGGAAGAGTTTTCAGTGTCATAAAAGGTGATTCATCATTCGTTTGGATTTTGGATACACTTCGTACGGCGTCACGAATTTCAGCCGGCTGGCTCATGACTGCTCCGTTAAACATGAAATGTAAGAAAAAACAAGAAAGCATCCATTATGTTCTACATTTAATCCTCAGCAGCTGAACTGTGTTGAATCAAAGCCATACAAATATTGTTTTCTTTACAAACATGTATCAATGATTCAGGATCTTCAAATTATAAACATTTAAAAATGGGTAAGAATAAGAGAAAGAGGTTAATTTTAGTTAGGGTAATTTTTTCCTTTATTTATATCTTGACAATTCCTCTTAATTTATAGTAAACCTTAAATGGCCTTGGTATCTTACTTCCATATTTTGACCCTTAACCTGCTAATTCAGGCCCCCTAGTGGTATGGGCGCCTGCGCCCTCTCACTGTACACATGCCAGATATTATAATTAATAAATTAATCTAAGCACTCAATCATCAAAAGCCTGCCCTCAAAATGATCAGCACCGTGCAAAAAGCACACGTGAAAATCCACAAGGTTATGAATATTGTGGTTTTTGTGTAATTAATAAAAGTATGTGCCAGTAGTGCTGTTGCTTATACTAACAGGAAGTCCATCTCATTACAAACAATAGCCATTTAAAACATTTAAAAATTGTCTGAACATGCTAATTCACACACTAAAAAATCATTTTCTAATATTTCAATAACAGCAAACAGTGAAAACCACAAATAAATTCCGATAATGCGTTTAGGAGCCTGCTCACGTTATAGTAAACAGACAGGTGCATGTAATTATGCATCGAAATATAACATTCGTCTCAGCCATAACACCGCTAAAATATGGAATAAATTTGCAATCTTACCGTCATTTTGAAGCTGAGAGTGTTCTAAAATAGAATCCGATATTGTATTTATCTCCATTATTCCGTTTCAGATAAAATCCCGTCACATCCGCATATAGGTCTATTGTGTGCTAAGCTCGTGTGTAAAAGTACCCTCCTTCTCCTTCTCCTTCTTCTTCTTCTTCTTCTTCTTTAAAATTTTATGGCGGTTGGCAAACAACAAATTGGTGCATTACCGCCACCAACTGGTGAGGAGTGTGGATCTGGATTCAATTATTTCTTTAACCAAAAAAAACAAACAAAAAAAAAAAACAATAATAATCTCCTATTCTAACACTTAACCCTGTTCTCCTTAAATAATGAAACCAAAACGAATAACATAAAGCCCCTGAGCTTTGTTGTAACATATCTTTCAGATTAAATTTTACCTTTCTCTCT
>VXCM01003213.1:0-15946 GCA_014773175.1 Lucifuga dentata | reverse complement strand
AAAAAAAAAAAAACTGCTGAGATGTGCACCGAGTCAGCATAAATGATGATGGTTTTGATTGGCTGATTCTCTCATCACAGGCAAAAAAGGAAAAAAATCGACCTCGGAGCAAATAAAATAAATGCCGCATTTTCGCGATGCAAAATTTTGCCTTGAATGTGTATATTCTCATTAAGTGATGTAGTTTTTAACTGACAATTTATTCACGCTTAAATCTCTCTCTCTCTCTCTCTCTCTCTCTCTCTCTCTCTCTCTCGTTCTGTCGCTGTGGAGAGGAAAAGGGGCGAGACATTTGTTATTTGCTCTTAGAGATATACAAGGAATAACAGGAAATAACTGTTTCTGCTGGATGTTAATGTGCAGGACTAGACTGCATCTTCTCTCATTGAAAGCTTTGCTGGCATGGAATGAATGTTAGTATGACTGAGCAACTGAGCGCCCTCTGCTGGTGAGTGGTGGTACTACAAAAGAAAACACTTTTTATAATTTTCATTTTTATTGAGAAGTCAAACGAGGACCTGATAGATCAAAGGGCCATATACGGCCCGCGGGCTGCCAGTTGTCCATCCCTGTGTGTATATAAGTGTGAGCGTGTGTGTGTGTGTGNAGAGAGAGAGAGAGAGAGAGAGAGAGAGAGAGAGAGAGAGAGAGTGGCTCTGCACTAGGACTTTTTACTTCACTGTGACAAATCACCAAGTGCTGAAAAGTTTTTCCAAAGATTTGAAATGGGTTTGGAAAAGTTTGGGGGAAGTTTTACAAAGGTTTGGAATTTTGGGTAGATTTTGCAAAGGTCTGAAATTGTTTGAGGAGGTATTGAAAGGTCTGGAATGTTTGGGGAGGTTTTGGAAAGGTCTGGAATTTTTTTTTAACAGGTTTTGGAAATGTTTTCAAAGGTTTGGAATGGGTTAAACATGTTTTGGAAAGTTTTTGAAAGGCTTGGAATTGTTTGGGGAGGTTTTGGAAAGGTTTTGAAAAGTTTGGAATGGTTTTAGCATGTTTTGGGAATGGTTTAGAATGGTTTAAATGGGTTTTGGAACGTTTTTGAAAGGTTTTGAATGACTCGGGGAGGTTTTTGAAAGGTTTGGAATTGTTTGGGGAGGTACTGAAATAATGTTTGGGGAGGTTTTGGAAAGGTTTGAGGGGTTTGAATGACTTAAGGTGTGTTTGTGGTGGAGAAGGGATTTGATGACCTGAAGAGGAAAAGAAGGAAAGGATGATGAAGCTGATGAACACACAGTCTGTGAGCAGGTCAGAGTTTCTCATGTTCAGCAACTTCAAACAGACAGACAGTGTGTGTGTGTGTGTGTGTGTGTGTGTCTGTGTGTGTGTGTGTGTGAGTGAGTGTGTGTTGACCTGTGTGTTTGATGAGCTCCAAGCAGCCATTTGGTGTGCAGGGGAGGAAACAGTCAGTGAGGTCGCCACGAGAGAGTTTACCTGCATGAACACAACTCAGACTGCATGAACACAACTCACACACACACACACACGTATAAATCAATTTGTTTAATGTCCTTTTGAAAGTAAAAGTTATATTTAATGAAAACTTCCTTCAGTCTAACTTAGATTCAGAAGTTAAGCATTTAGCTTTTTGTTTTTTTAGCAGAGCTCACCCGTCCACGTCTTTCTCCGGCGCCACGGCGTTGGTGACGAGTTCTGTGCTGATGTGGTTGAGCGAGTCCAGAGGAAGCTGGACGATCAGGCCGTGGACGGACGTGTTCTGATTCACAGATGCCACGCTCTGCAGCACCTATGACAGCACAAGTCCTGATGGAGTCTTCTCCAAAGCAGCAGCAGAGGATCATGGGTAGTGTAGTCCTTACAGTCATTTCTAATTTAGAAATAATAAAACACCTGAATTCTCTTCAGGTTTGTTATTTGTTGGTGTTTTAGGTCTGACCTCGTCCTGAGTTGTCGTGTTCGGCAGCCTCCAGTGTTTCGCTTCAATTCCGATCTACAGACGACAAACAGAGCAAGTTAATATGTCGCATGTTCATTCTGACACACTAGAGAAATTATTTCAACGTGCTGAATCACAGCTAATCAGAAAAATCAGAAATGGCTAATCAGAAAAATCAAACAGCTAATCAGAAAAATCAGAAACGGCCAATCGGTGTACTCAGAGGAACACCAGGTAAACGTCAGATACACCTGACCTCAAAGTGCCCCAGATAGATGCTGGATCCACCTGTTAATCTGGATCACTAACCAACAAGCTGTAGAAAAAAAGATACTCAGACAGAAATCTGGAGCGTTTTCCAGAAACAGAGGTGATGTTAGGTTATTAAAAGCCTAAAGGGACCTCAGGGACAAAATAGGATGTGAGACCTGTCCTCAGATGTCAACAGGCAAAAACTGTCAAACTGAGACCAGATGAATGTGACCTGTTTAAAAATGAGGTGTGCTTTGTTGGGAAAGATTTCAGGTCCACCAACAACAACAGTGGTATGGACTGATCCTCAGGAAAAAGCTGGATTATAATCCACCTGTAATGACTTATTCCAAGGACTTGGTCCTTTATGCTACTATGGCTCATGAACAGAGACACCAGCAGAGAAAATGTACAGGTTACATTCAGGGAAGCTGAAGTTTTGTCTCTGAAGTGGGCTGTTACGGAGCGGTTTACAGAATACCTGCTTCATGCTGTACCTGTAACAGCATACAGCGATAACAACCACTTCTGTCCTGAGCACGGCTAAATTAATACTTAGACCTGTGACCTCAGGAGTGCCACAGGGATCTGTTTTGGGCCCTGTACTTTTTGTGGTTTATATAAATNCCTGTGACCTCAGGAGTGCCACAGGGATCTGTTTTGGGCCCTGTACTTTTTGTGGTTTATATAAATGATCTGCCAAATCTAATACAGCCTGATGCATATCTTTTTGCGGATGCCACAAAAATATTTAGAATTATTACGAAAGACTCTGATATTATCCACCTTCAAGAAGATCTCCATAAAATGAGTAACTGGCGTAATCAGTGGTTATTAAAATTAAATCCAGAAAAATGCAAATATCTGCATGTAGGGAGATCAAATGATAAAACAGTTAAGTATGCAACTGGAAATTCGGAGGTTCAGGAAGCGGAAGAGGAGAAGGACGTGGGTGTAGTTGTTGACAGTTCCCTTGAATTTCAAACGCACATTTTGGAAAAAATTAAAAAGGCTAATTCCATGTTAGCAATAATTAGAAGAACATTTCAGAATTTAAACAAGGTAACATTTCTAACACTATAAATCTTTGGTGAGGTCCCATCTTGAATTTTCAAGCTCAGTCTGGTGTCCATATAAATTAAAATATAGAGAAAACATTGAGAAGGTTCAGAGGAGAGCAACTAAACTGATTCCTGGACTTAAAGATCTGCCATATGAAGAGAGATTATGAAAACTGCATTTACCAACTTTAGTATACAGGCGATATAGAGGAGACATGATAGAGGCTTATAAACTAACATGTGGGTTGTATGATGTCGCTGTCGAGCCGACTGTACATTTATGGAGCAGCAGCTACAATTTAAGAGGGAACTCTTTAAAACTGTATCATCAAAGGTGTCATTCTGAGAAGAGAAAGAGTTTCTTTACTCTTCACGTTGTAAAAGCACGGAATGATCTTCCAGATGCAGGCTTCTACTGTTAATTCATTTAAGCACAGCCTGGATAAATTCTGGTCAACTAAGGACATTTTATATAATTACAAAGCTGAATTTTGAGCATTTGTGGATACTGTTGGACTGTAGACACTGCTGTTATTATTAATATCATTTTAATTGTATTGTTTTGTTGTGTATTTTTGTTGTTTGAGTCTGGTGAAGAGGATAGTAAATCCTGTACCAGAAATATTTTCAATAAATTTCAATAAATTAATACAACTGGCCATCACTGGGTGTCTGATCAGCAGAGTTCAACATAACTCTGACATAACAATCAGACTTTCAGCATGTCAGAGTGCAGAACAGTGCTCTGCTGAAGTGTGTGTTGGTGCTGCTTTTAATGCAGCTGAAACCAGGATGAGCCAGTACACCATAATCTGTATCTGTTCAACCAGCTAAATTACCTGTATCCGTAGCTGTACTCGGAATGGGCGGGGCTTAAACAGGAGGTTGTTTTTTTTAAGGCTGACATGGATATGGGTTGATCAGAAGTGTTATATTTCTTGTTTATTAGAAAATTATTGACAGAACAGCCTCAGAATTGATCTTCAGATCAATGTTTCTGATCANTATTAGAAAATTATTGACAGAACAGCCTCAGAATTGATCTTCAGATCAATGTTTCTGATCAGAGTCAAAGAACTACTTACATTACAGGTTTTTATTAACTTCAGTCAATCAACACAACACATGCATGCACACACGTATGAAGGAAAATACATCAGCAAGAGTTTTCATACTCAACATAACTTTCTTTTTTAATGACTTTCTTTTAACTTTGAAAATTAAATTTAAACAGTTTATGTGTGTGGACACAGGACTTTTTTACTCTAATGTTTTTATTTTTTTTAGGGGAGGTCGGTATTTTTTACTTCTACAGAGTAAAACAATGTTATGTGGTGTGTGTGTGTGTGTGTGTGTGTGGCTGGCCTATCACACAACGATGTGGACACAGCTACCCAATTTTCCTTTATCACGAGTACAGATATCGACACATGCTACTCAAATGGTACTCGTGCTCGTAAAATGTGTAACAGATACTCGTTTCAACTGAGTACTCAGCTCATCCCTAACTGAAACACAAAAGTAAAAGTGGACTGGATCTCAGCTATTACCTGACACCCACAGGTACGTGAGTCGACTGTAGTTGAGCAGACTTAAAAGTAACGCAGCATGAATACTGCAGGCTCAGTGGCAAGATGCATATCTGGTGTCCCACAGTGGAAAAAGTCAGGGAGAAAAACAGATTGGAGGGACATGGATAAAGAAGCTGTGAAAGTGAAGCAGTTGCATGAATGGAAAAGGCTGTATGTCTCACCAGAAGGTCTGCTGAAAGGAAAGACAGGAACCCATACTCAACATGTGCTTCCAGAACAGTACAAAGAACTGGTATACAAACACCTTCAGAAACTGGTCAGTTTGGGGTAGAACGTTTTAACCTTACCAGAAGTAGGTTTTATTGGCCTGGCATGCAAAAAGACATTAGGGCTCATGCAAACCAGTCGTACGAACAGATTGGTTCTTAAGTGGCTTGTACGAGTGATTTAGGAGAACTCGCCACATTCACCAGTTTTCTCGTATTTTGAATCTTCTCTTAGGTACGAACAGAATTTACGAGTCCAGACCTGGTGCGTAGTCGTGTATTTAGTCTGCTGTTATCCAAACCTACGTTTTTCACTAAGCAGTGCTTGAAGTGGGCCGGTACNTATTTAGTCTGCTGTTATCCAAACCTACGTTTTTCACTAAGCAGTGCTTGAAGTGGGCCGGTACACAGTGGTACGCAGTACTCTGATTTTCATTTCAGAGTACCGGGACATTTTCCGGAATACCGGAACTTCTCAGAAATCTAATGTTTATTCTACTGCAGAACAATGCAGAGGAAAACAGTCAGAGAAACAATAGCAAAGTTTGTAGCTGGACGAATTAAATCAGGGGACCGCATATTTATTCATATACACGTATATAGCGGTCACCCTCTGCAACCAACCTGATCCACCCCCNGACCCAATTACCAGCCACACTGACAAGGGCTGTAGCCTACTGGCACCTTTTTTCATCCACTTCAAGCACTGACTATCAGACTATAGCTTTCAATGCTTTGAAGCAATTTTGACTTTGAAAATCCTATATAAATCAGCCTTCATAATTATGTTCACATTTTCCTGTTTGACTCTGCAATTCAAATTATAATTCTAAATTTATTNCCTTCATAATTATGTTCACATTTTCCTGTTTGACTCTGCAATTCAAATTATAATTCTAAATTTATTAACAGCATAATCAATTTAAACTGGGTATTGATGCTATTGTAGATATATAACACTGCAATATTAATATGAACATCTCAAACTGCAAAACAACTTCAATTATGCACTAACTGAAGGCTAATTTGTCTCTGTATAAGGTTCAACAGGAAGTGGAATCAGGTGCGTCATGGCTGATTTACTTCCTGAGCGTGTCTTTAGCGTGTTGATATATTGGGAGAAACAGATGAATGGTTGTTCTTGCGGTTCACATTACTATGCGCTGTGCTTTTTCATATCGCCACAGCTCCGCAGACAGACTCGCCGGTTGCTGTTCCTGCAGCGCGCATAGCCTTATATGGTATTATTGGGGCGTGTAATTATGCTAATTTACAATTCTCATGAACACGCGCTCATTTANTTATATGGTATTATTGGGGCGTGTAATTATGCTAATTTACAATTCTCATGAACACGCGCTCATTTACGCAGGTGCATTCATCAGGTTTACAGGTGATTTATGCCGTTATTTGAAGTTAGGAGCCTTATCTGAATCTGACGTGGCACACTCGTACGAGCCCACCGTACGAAAAAAAGGAAGAGAAAGTTAAGAATACGAAAATGTTCTTGCATGAGGCCCATTGAGTATTTCATAACCCAAATGAGTAAATTTAGAAAAAAAACCCAAATCCAAAGCAGAGCCCCATGTGCCATGTACCTGCAACTGCACCTTTCATAAGTATACTGAAAAAAAGCATATTAGTGATCATTGACAACTTCATTAAATTTACCCAACCCGTAACAAATCAAGACCGCTGCAGAGAAAATTTATAATGACTTTGCCTTAAAATTTGGTTTTCCTGCTAAAAATTGATGAAGCAAAAGGTTTGAGAATCAGTTGTTCAGACAACTGCAAAAATTTACAGGCATTGAAAAGTCTAAAACAACCTCATTACTATCTTCAAGGGAACCCAGCTGAGCGGTTCAGTCGTACTTTGTTGTCTATCTGAGGACCTTGGATGAAGAGAAGAAGGGAGAGTGGAACAAGTATGTGAATAAAGTGGAACGTGCTTAGAACTGCACAACCGGTGAAGCAGCTTGCTCTTTGTAGAAAGCCCCATCTGCCAGTTGATTTGATTTTTAGTATAAATGAAGAGGAAGGATGTCAATCACATCAGATTTGCTGCTGCTGCTGCTCAAAAACGGCAGCAGCAAATGAAAGAAGCGCCACAGGAAGGGGAAAGACACAACGATCAAAAGAGACTAAGTCCAACACTTTCTCCTGGAGACAGAGTCCTTCTGAGGAACATGTCAGAGCATGGAGGACCTGGAAAATAGCTCTCAGACTGGGAGAACCAAGTGCACATTGTTCCATAAAAGAGAGAAAACAGTTGTGAACATGGCTCAAAGAGAGGCAGAATCCTCCATCCTAACATGCTGATGCTTTGCCACTTGAAGAAGAAGTAGTAAACAAAGGAAAAGACAAAAAGAGACTAATACATATGAGACGTCAGAGGACTCCGAGACATCAGATGAGGAGGAATATTATTGGGTTCATAGACTAAGACACCACCACCAGACCGGAGAAAAGGAACTTGCACCTCCAGTCATTCCGGAAACAGGACATCAGTCAGAACTGAGTCCTGAGTGGAGGGGTTCAGGATGAAACTCCAGTAGAAACACCTGCAGAAGGAGACGCTCATACTGAGAACAATAACACGAGTACAGATTATTCACAGATCTGCCCAGTAACCAGGAAGCAGAACTGTCTGAAAGAAGATAGGCAGATCACAAACAGAGACGGGCAGCATACACGTGCCAGTACTAAATACAAAGCCCTCTCATTTCTTTTTCTGAAGCCGCTGTGTTATTAGTGCCAGGGTGGAAAAGAAAACACTGTGTGGCGTGCGTTTTTATTTTAATTGTCCCTTAATCTTCCATAGTGGAGGTGGAGGTGTGGTTTGGAGCGTGTTCCAACAGGGCTGCAACTTTAGTTCTGTTTGGACAGCAGTGCTGTTTCATGGTGGCTGGGATAATAAACGGGATAATTAACGGGATAATAAACAGGTTAATAAACAGGATAATTAATGGAATAATAAATGGGATAATAAACAGGTTGATAAATGGGATAATAAACGGGATAATAGACAGGATAATATATAGGATAATAAACAGGATAGTAAATGGGATAATAAATGGGATAATAAACAGGATAATAAATGGGATAATAAACAGGATAATAAATGGGATATAAACAGGATAATAAATGGGATAATAAACAGGATAATAAATGGGATAATAAACAGGATAATATATAGGATAATAAACAGGATAGTAAATGGGATAATAAATGGGATAATAAACAGAATAATACACAGAATAATAAATGGAATAATAAACGGGATAATAAATGGGATAATAAGCAGGATAATAAATGGGATAATAAACAGAATAATACACAGAATAATAAATGGAATAATAAAAGGGATAATAAATGGGATAATAAGCAGGATAATAAATGGGATAATAAACGGGATAATAAATGGGATAATAAACAGGATAATAAATGGGATAATAAACAGAATAATACACAGAATAATAAATGGAATAATAAACGGGATAATAAATGGGATAATAAATGGGATAATAAGTAGGATAATAAATGGGATAATAAATGGGATAATAAACGGGATAATAAATGGGATAATAAGCAGGATAATAAATGGGATAATAAATGGGATAATAAACAGGATAATAAATGGGACAAACAGAATAATACACAGAATAATAAATGGAATAATAAACGGGATAATAAATGGGATAATAAATGGGATAATAAACAGGATAATAAATGGGACAAACAGAATAATACACAGAATAATAAATGGAATAATAAACGGGATAATAAATGGGATAATAAATGGAATAATAAACAGGATAATAAATGGGATAATAAACAGGATAATAAATGGGATAATAAATGGGAGGTCTGACAGGTGGAGACAAATGGAAAATAATTCTAGAAAAACCACCCAAACAAAAGAAGAGAAAAAATATTTTAAATTCTGGATTCTAAATTTCTTGATTCCAGACAATTCTTTCACACTTCATTCTAGAAAGTTCTTGATTTTTCAAAACTGAATAAAAAAAATAAAATAAAAATAATTTAGTTCTACAAAGTAGAACGAAAATCTTTCATTAAAAAAAAAAAACCCCGGAAAATTCTTCCTCATTTGATTGATATGAGATAATGGCATGTTGCTGTTGTGCATTAACGTGAGAACAGGTGAGCAAGACGAACACTGTGCCGTGATTGGTGGGTTTGTTGACGCTCACCTGTGCTGCAGCCTTGAGTTTGGTGCTGATGTAAAGGTTGGAGTCGTCTCTGTCACCCACCTGAAACACCAAAAAAACCCTTTAACTACAACAGCGCCCCCTGTGGGGAGAACAACACATCACCTTTCCTACGTTTCATCACCAGTTGAGATTTTGTGCCGCAGCATAAACTCATGAATAGGGATGAGTCTCCTGTTGGTGGCGCTCTTCATTTTAAAACATCCTGCAGCATGAAAGTTTCACCAAAGTGTAGCAACACCTGAGACTTTTTCAAGCACTGCCACCTAGTGGAAAGATGAAGGCCATCACCAAATCTGACAGAAACATGTATCATCGTCTTCAGACGTGAAACAGAAAAATTCTTCAGTTTGCTTTGAAATTTGATCCACATTTGATCTTATACCTCACAAGACTGTCAAAAACATTCTCCTTCATATATTTAATATTTACCTCATGTATGACACACAGCGACATGAGAGAATGACGTGTGGTGAATTTGATTTTGGCAAATTTTTCAATTTTATACTGATTTAACGACAGAAATTATTGGGTAATTACTGTATATATGATGAATGATTTCACATATAACAGATTTTCTAACAAATAAAATAGAAATGCTTTCATTGTTAAATAGTTTCAGATTCATCTCTGTAATTCTAATTTTGTGATTTTTTTTTACCATATTTTTAATTTGTAATTTTATTCTGTTTAAATGAAAAATAACAAAAAAAAAAAAAAAANAAAAAAAAAAAAAAAAATCTAATCTCTAATTTAAAAAGCAGAACGTCTGTAGAATGTTCCATTCTGCAGATTTAACCAGGCTCCGCCCACAGTCCTGCTACCTGAAATGAGACATCACAGGTGTGTGTGTGTGTGTGTGTGTGTGTGTGTGTGTGTGTGTGTGTGTGTGTGTGTTTGTGTGTGCAGGCTTCAAGTGTTTATACAATTTACAAGTGTGACCCAAGGGACTCAAGGACATTTGGACAACCTGAAATTGACCTGACCACACAGAGAGGACACAGCGTCCTCAGACAGGCAGACTCTAACAGCCTGCAGGCCCGTTTCTCACCGTCATCTGCAGAATGAGCAGGAAGTATATGGAAGAAAAATAGCACCATAAAGATCTGAATTTAAATCAACGCTGAATTTAAAGCCACACATTCAGATCTCAAAATTCAAGTTGAATATATTCATAATGCAATATTCAGGTTGCTCAAATTCCGTTTGAAAAAAACTCAGATTGAAAAAAAAAAAATTGGTTTGAAGAAATTCACATCGCAAAAATTCAGATTGAAAAAATTCAACAACTTCCAGGATAGGCAATCAAATTGGGCTGCAATCAATCAGTCCTACTTTTGGCCTATCAGCTTGTGTTCTGCCGTAATTTCACAAGTAGAAAAAGGCGTATTCATTTAACAATGGCGGGGAACGTCGACGAGACAGTGGTGAGTACAGTCGTTCCACTTTTTGTTTTTTGCTGATATCCAATTAAACTGCATTCAGACATTATGATAGTAACGTGTCGATGCTCAATTATGTGAATAAATAGCCATGAAGAGGACGTAGCGTTAGCAACTTGCAGATCAACTTACTGACCAGCAGCTAGGAGCTGCTAATTGCTAGCGCTTTCAAGTAGCCAGGCAATTTCATAGCACGAGAATGCTAGTTTGAAGTTTTAATTGCATGTAAAACCTAAGCTATGTCTATACATGCACGTTAGTTTAAGTATGAAAGGGTGTGAGTACTGTGTAATTTGTGTTGTTGAGCTAACAGTAGCCACGAGGCTAACTTAGAAGCCCTTTCTGCATGCTTGTGGTAGAGTGCTGGACAATCAGAGCCCAAACCATGAGACACTTAAATTTTCTCCATAAATCTCCTTTCAGTAAGTCTTTTTAACACTTTAGTATGACATCACTATGGCCATGCCCCCTAACCCCGCCCGTCAACACTTAAAGACAAACTCAGGTAAACTGCCTGTCAGACGCAGATTCGTCCATGAGCAAACACATCTATCGATTTATTAAAGCCAGTCTGAAATCGTTTCTAACAGCAAACCTGTGAACATGCATTTATCAACATTTATTACCAGTAACAAGCAGAATTACAGTTCAGATGAAATTTCCTGTCTGTTTCTGAAAATTTGAAATATGTTATGTTTGAAACAAACTATTACACAAAGTCAGGGTCAGATTGGCCGTCGGGAGAGGCGGGACTTTTCCCTGTGGGCCGCAGCCATTGGTGGGCCGGCCGGTGGCCTTTACACTGTACACAATACGTAATATAACACAATTTACACAATACAATAGTAATTAAAATGAAGTTAAACTAAGCAAACATAATTTTTTACTTTAAGAATTTTCTTGGTGCTTAGACAAAAACTGAAAAAGAGAAAAAAGAGAAAGGGTCTCTAAAGGGTCTCTTTTCTCTAAAAAGAGAAAGGGTGGCATGGAGAAACAGTGACAATTATGGAGTTCTTCGTCCCCGCCATCACTGGCATTTTCATCTGGCCATTCTGTGTAACCACACTTAAAGGACCATACCACCCATTTTGCATATTTGAGCCTAATATATTCAATTTTCATACATGTTACGTTACTGACAACCATTTCCCAAAGGATAAAACCATATGTCAGCCTTCCTGATATTTTGCTAAACCACTTAATCTTTCAAAATCAAATATTCAAGTGATACACCCACCTTAAAAATCCATGTTTCTCCTGCTAATAGTTACACAGCCTTATGAAGTCACGGTCCTTTAAATTTTTCCATAAACGCAGGTCTTCTTTTGGGACTGTATTCCCTGGTGGAGGCATACATTCACTCCACGCTTTTTATTGATCTTAAACACTAAAATTATGTAAATTCTAAAAAAAAACCTGAATACACGTCTTGTTGGAGATGATGGATTACCTATCCCAAGAACGTTTCAAGTATCAACAAGTTGATTTTAATAGCAGAATGAACTGAAACCAATGGAGGTCTGGAAGGTAGGAAAAACATTTTTAATTCACCGTTCCAGTAGTATGCTTTGGGAAATGACTGTCAGTAACGTTACACGTATGAAAATTGAAATATATTAGGCTCAAACATGCAAAATGTGTGGCATGGTCCTTTAAATTCCCCCAGTAAAAAATTAGAATCCCAATCCGACCCTGCACAAAATAATTCTCTTTGGATGACCAACACACAAACACACACATTTATGAAATGGGACAGTTGTTTATTCATAATTATTCAAACTTCACATAAAAGATAAAACTCATTAACATATATAAAATTATATTATTATTAAAGAAAATGATTTATTAAAACTAGATGATGATGAAGAACCAACTTTTCAAATAAGGCAACATTCATTTTAAACTCAGCAATGTTAAACTATACTGTAAAGCGCTCTAGAATAGTCTGATGGAATTCTGATCATATTAATATAAAATCAGTGTCACATGTGTGTGTGTGAGATGTGATCAATGTTGCAGAAAGAGTAAAAGCTTTGATTGGACACTTCATCATTCATCGACGTCTCATATGATGATGATGGAAGAAATATTGCTGTCATGTCTCTCATGCCCTCATCCTCCTAGGAAACACCTGTGGACTCACCTGTAAGACCACCAGACTGGGTCTGAAGCCTGAGAAGCGACTCGTCATCTCCTCCACCTCTTTCCTCAGCCTCTCCCTCACCAACCTGCAAACCAACAAACTTCACCTTACTGACTGCTTCCTTCTCTGTATTTTAACACGTTTAGCTTCCTGCTGTCCACATTCACGCCTGCATGATTTCACCTGGTGAATAAATCCAAATATTCTCAACATATTGTGAATGAGCATAACCCTCAATACAACAGCAGGTAGGCGTGGTCTCTGTGGTGTAGGATAGTGAAAAGCCAGCCTATGTCTATGCTAGGTTTAGTTAGCCTTAGCTCAGCCTATGTCTATGCTAGGTTTAGTTAGACTTAGCTCAGCTTATGTCTATGCTAGGTTTAGTTAGCCTTAGCTCAGCCTATATCTATGCTAGGTTTAGTTAGCCGTAGCTCAGCCTATGTCTATGCTAGGTTTAGTTAGCCTTAGCTCAGCCTATGTCTGTGCTAGGTTTAGTTAGCCTTAGCTCAGCCTATGTCTATGCTAGGCCAATTTAGCCTTAGCTCAGCCTATGTCTATGCTAGGTTTAGTTAGCCTTAGCTCAGCCTATGTCTATGCTAGGTTTAGTTAGCCTTAGCTCAGCCTATGTCTGTGCTAGGGTTTATTTAGCCTTATCTCAGCCTTAGTTAGCCTTAGCTCAGCCTATATCTATGCTAGGTTTATTTAGCCTTAACTTAGCCTATGTCTGCTAGGTTTATTTAGCCTTAACTCTGCCTATGTCTGTGCTAGGTTTAGTTAGCCTTAGCTCAGCCTATGTCTATGCTAGGTTTATTTAGCCTTAGCTCAGGCTATGTCTGTGCTAGGTTTAGTTAGCCTTAGCCCAGCCTATGTCTGTGCTACGTTTAGTTGGTCTTACATCAGTGTATGTCTATGTTAGGGTTAGTTAGACTTAGCTCAGCCTATGTCTGTGCTAGGTTTAGTTAGCCTTAGCTCAGCCTATGTCTATGCTAGGTTTATTTAGCCTTAGCTCAGCCTATGTCTGTGCTAGGTTTAGTTAGCCTTAGCTCAGCCTATGTCTATGCTAGGTTTAGTTACCTTTAGCTCAGACTTTGTCTATGCTAGGTTTAGTTACCTTTAGCTCAGCCTATGTCTATGCTAGCTTTACTTAACCTTAGCTCAGCCTATGCCTATGCTAGGTCAGCAGTGTGAGTGTAGGCTGATTCACCATTTATCTGTCAGGCTTTTTCCATTCTGATATGACTTCTACTAATTGCCATTTCCCATAATGCATCTTGCTAATTCACTTCTCTCTCTTTTTGGATACATGGACCCTCCTCACACACGTGTGTGAGTGTTGGGGGCTGAAGCTCGGCCTTAACCAGAAGTCCATTCTACTGGTTTGTATGACCCTGATGACAGTTAGCTGGTGTTATCTGCTGTGTGTCCTGTGTGTGCTGGCTCACGGTGCAACATTTTGCAAAATATCAGGAAAGCTGAAATATGGTTTTATCCTTTGGGAAATGATTGTCAGTAACATAACATGTATGAAAATTGAATATACTGTATTGGGCTCAAACATGCAAAATGGGTGGTATGGTCCTTTAATACTGACAGAACTTTAGAAGTGGAAAAACTAAACTGGATGAGCTTGGAGGACTGAGAACTAGGAATACTGGTGAGCTTAGAGCTAAATGAAAAATGCAAGTGCATGAACTGGTTTGTGGCTCACTTACTTAGACGTCTTGTTGCCGGAGATTACCATTGCTATGGAGCGCCTGCCTCCATGGCAACCAGAAATCCTGAGACGGAGAGAGACAGCAGCCAAAGATAACATGACTGAGAGAGAGAGAGAGAGAGAGAGAGAGAGAGAGAGAGAGAAGAACTGATTATCCTCCCGATGTTTCTACAGTCTGATTATGGTCCAGCTGTGGTTTATTCATTGTAATGGACCTGATTTAGAAAGACACGTTCTGTCTGTCAGCTCAAGTCAGAGTGAAAGCCAAACCATGAGTCAAATGTGAAAAAGGTCAAAGGGAATGTCTGAAGACCTCTGCTGCAGGATTATGAAAGGTACTAAAGGCTTTGTTCAGTTCTGAAGTTCCTGAAAACCTCAGTGACTTCCATCATTCTTAAACAGAAAAAATGTGGAACCCACCATAACTTCCTAAGCTCCAGTCAAACTAAGCAAACAGCTGAGAAGAGCAGGTGACCAAAAACTGAAGATCACCATGACTGAACTCCAGATGTCCTCTGTGTGATAGAGGAACCTGTCAGACTCAGTAGGAGAACCATCTCAGCAACCCTCCAACAATCAGGATATTTTAGTTTGCCTAAAAAAAAAAAACCTTTCAGGCCACAAGAAACAAGATTCGCTGGTCTGATGAAACCAGGACTGAACTCTGTCCTGGATGTCAGGACTTATGTCTGAGGGAAACCAGGCTCCACAGGTCACCTGACCAACAACATGTGTGGTAAAACATGGCGGTGCATCATCAGGCTGTGTGAATGTTTCTCAACAGCAGGACTGGGAGGCTCATCACCATCAAGAGAAAGAGGAACAGATCAACATGCAGAGATTCTCTAACAAAACCTGCTCAGAGGACCTCAGACTGAGGTCAAGGTTCACTTTCCATCACAATAATGACCCTCAACACATGACTGAGACAACTCAGAAGTGGATTCAGGACACAACTGTGAATGTCCCTGAAGAGTCTAGAGTCGAGACCTGAACCCAGATGAGAGAGCTCACAGGTTCTGCAGAGAAGACCAAGGAGAAGATAATAATAATAATAATAATAATAATAATAATAATAATAATAATAATAAGCTTTATTTGTATAGCAACTTTCATACAGAAATGCAGCCTAAAGTGCTTTACAAAACATGAAAAGTCTAATAGTCAGAAGAAGCATAATAAAGTAAAGGACAATAAGAGTGCATGAGTAAACATAGCACTGAAATAGCACTTGTCAAAATCACCAACGACCTCCTTCTTGCAGTAGATTCTGGCCTATTAACCATTCTCATCCTCCTTGATCTCATATTGATACCATCTCTCACTCACTTCTGTTACAACACCTCGCCTCCATAGGGGTTGACGGCTCTGCTCTGCTCTGGTTCTCATCCTACCTCTCCAACCG